>JAODAL010026226.1:0-57161 GCA_025379985.1 Phyllomedusa bahiana
ATTTCACACCAGGGAGTGCTTGTGCATCTCTTCTCTTTGCATGATGTGAAAATTAAAGTGTTTCACTACAAGGCTCACTGCTTTTTATGTTAAAGATCTTGCAAAAACAAGTCACTTTGCAATATGTGTATTAACTGTCGTACCTATTCCTAGATATCCCCTCTTGTATGCGCTGCATCAGCTCCGCTGGTCGCTATAGCTACAGACCTATTCAATTTCACGTTATAGCCTGCTAGCGCTGGTCGCTATAGCTACAGACCTGGCTTCTACTGCAGCCTAGTGGAAGCCAGTAAACACCCCCCTGAAATCAAAATGAGACCAAGAAAACAGGACTGTGGTAAGATAAATCAATGTAGTGAGACAACCCCTTTAAGAAACACCAATATTCTACATAGATACTTGCTAAACAGGACACAAGAGATCAAGACGGAATCTGGTTACACCTCTGAACCCTTGTGAGGGAAAATCCACTCAATTTCGCAGCTGGTCAGATCTCACAGATGGCTCCCAGCCCCCAGGAAAGCTCAATTTACACATTAATCAGTACAGCCAAGACCTATTGTAAATGCTCTTCTATAGGAAGTTCACACAGCAGGAGATGTGGACACCTCAAAAGAAGCCTCATCTCCATTAATTAGCCCCATGACACATGCTGCCTCAAACCCCCAAGCTTCAAAGACTTGAATTAATCCAACCCAGCCGCCATGTCTCCGATATTTCATCTAGATTCATAGGCGATCCATTAATAACTGGTCCTTGGCGAGTTCATCTCTTAAAATATAGAACTCCCCGCACACATAGCCACCACTCCCGGGTTTCTGGGGCACAGGGCGACTGAGAAATCCAGAACTGGACTTAGGGAGTACATAGGATAGGGGTGTCTAATACCCGGCGTAGTGTAGGTCCAGCCAGTTCGGATGGTGCTACCGGCTCGGTTCTGTGCCAATGCCCCGCCACGTTATGTTACATTTTTGTGTTTCTATCAGAAACACCAGAGTGGGAGGAGTTCATAGACCATCCCAGGGGTGTGTGGGGGTGTGTAGGGGGCTGCCCCCTCAGATATAAGCAGGGGCCTGGGTGTGCTCAAGGGGTGATCCATGGAGGGGGTAGCTAAGAGCATTTTCAGAAGCATTCACACGCAGAAGCCAGGCCACATATGCCCCCCATGTGGGCCGCGCACCAAAGGTAATGGGACACATTTTACTGCGTTTGTCTGTAACCCATACTTCTATTTGCACCTCTGACTCTTACCTGTATATTATCATTCTGTACATATTACCTGTCTAGTGTGCCCTCCAAGGCGAATTAAATCTATAAACTTTAATCTCAGTCTGTCTTGATCATCGGCCTCACACGCCTAGCACTCGGTCTATAATATATAGCTACCCCAAGACTGGTTTCGGTCTTGTTATAAGTTGGTCACGGACCGGTCTTCTAACTAAACTAGAAACTGGTGGCAGCCGTTCAGGATTCTGGACAAGGAAAATGTTCTCCTGTCCTCCCTGTGCTCGTGTGGACAGGGGTTAAGAGTGGAACCGTATCTGGCTGACCTTGTGCACCCCTAGGGGACAGCGCAACGTCACGATACACCAAGTCAGGCCGTCGACCCTCGAGTGGGCCGGTGGGAAGGCTTTTTCTTGACAGATTGGTGGGATCAATAGTGTGTGTGTGAGTGCGGGTCCTGTACTCACAGACACTATGGACTACCAGCAGTGGCTTTTGCTGCTGGGGTCTTAAGATTAACTCAGCACTAGACAAGTCAGAGTGCAAGTACAAGGTTTTGAGTGCATTCAGGTTGCAGTTTTTGTGTCACGTGACCAAGTGTTGCAAGGATGGCTGGTTGTAGCAAGAGCAAAGCTTTAGGTCCGGAGGAAACAGTCGTTGATGTTAGCCAGGAGGAGCTCGGCCCAGACCAGGCTATGGACTATGAAGGCGAGGAGGAGTCCAGCTCGGGCTCCTCAAGGAGCCAGTCACAGGTGGTCAATGATGCAGTGGGCAGCTCACCTTCGGCTATTCTCCTGCAAGCTGCCCTGGCTAAGCTTGAGGCTGGAGAGCAACGCCTACAAGGCCCTCCTAGCAGCTGCAGAACGTTACGAGCGGATAGAGGCGGCAGCTGTCGAACGTTGGGAACGGGCAGAAGAACGTCAGCACCAATTACAGGTGCTTCAGCTGAAAAATGCCCAGTCCACCCCGGCCAGTCAAGAGCCTCCTTAGACCCAGGTCCCAAAGTTAAGGGCGGAGAACTTTCCCATGCTGGATAAAGGAGACCTGGACATCTTCTTGCAGGCATTTGAAAAAATTTGCCGCCAGCACCATGTGCCTGAGGACCAGTGGGTCCGGTTTCTAACTCCTCGTCTCAGAGGTAAAGCTCTGGAGATCTTCGGGGACCTGCCCAGTGATGCCACCCTGACCTATGAGGAAGTCAAGCTGGCATTGATCCGGCAGTACAACCTCACTCCTGAGATGTACAGGAAGAAGCTCTGGAATTTGCAGCAGGGTCCTACAGACAGCTGGGCCGACCACATGCGGGCCCTCCAGAGAGCAGTCAACCAGTGGACCTTGGGGTTAAAAATCACCACTGTCCAACAGCTCATCGCAACGGCGCAGTTTTTTGTGGAACTGCCCAGAAGACCTCCAGCAGCACCTTCGTGACCGGAAACCGGAGGGGGCCACCGCAAACCTGGCGGATGAATATGCACACAATCGGGCACCGGAGGCCAGGAAGCACACCAGCTGGAGAGGGGGTAAAATGCCCGCAGTGCCAGTTGTCCCTACCCCTAAGCCTAGGGGGCCCCCAGCCCATGCTTTCACATCTGTGGAGGAACCCCGACTGTCACCATGGCAAACAGCCGGGACAATTCAAGGCCTCATGTCCCCAGCGCCAGAAGGGCCCATCCCAGTCCCCTTTTTCAAGGCCCCTTGATAACTACCAGCCAGTCACCGTAGGCCTGTGTTGCCATGGGACTCTTGGCCACCGGTGCGGAGATGACTGTGGTGCGGCCTGAGCTGGTGTCCCCCAAGGACATGATACCTGGAAAGACCCGCGCCGTCTCTGGAATTGGAGGCGTTGTGCCGGCACTGCCAGTGGCGAGGGTGTATCTTCAAACATTCCAGCTAGTAATTTGTTAGGGACCGACTTGGGGCGGCTGGTGGTCCGTTTTGAGGCCCCTGAAGCCCCAAGGTCTGCTCCCACCAAATGTGATGTCATCCAATCCTGTTAATGTTGTGAACAATGTTGTTAACATGCATACTGAGGGGAGTATGGGGGTGTGTTTTCCCCAGGAAATGCTAACTGACCGGGGGACCCAGTTCATGTCACAGTTAATGAAGTCATTGTGTAAGCTGATACAGGTGCAACATCTGGTGGCCAGCCCGTACCAGCCACAGACTAATGGCCTGTGTGAACGGTTCAATGGCACCCTGAAGCAGATGCTTAAGATGTTGGTCGACACCCATGGACGTGACTGGGAGTGGTATCTCCCACACCTATTTGCTTACCGGGAAGTTCCACAGGCCTCAATGGGGGTTCGCTCCCTTCGAGCTCCTGTATGGGCGACGTGTACGGGGGACCCTGGCTCTGGTGGAGGCCTGGGAAGGAGACTATACAAACCCGGAGGTGTCTCATTGAGTATGTTGTGCGCTTCCGTGACAAAATGCAGGCCTTGACGCAGCTGGTACACGAAAATATGCGACGGGCCCAGGTCGACCAGAAGCAGTGGTATGACCAAAACGCTTTTGAGAGGACCTACCAGGTGGGTCAGAAAGTGTGGGTACTGGTCCCCGTACCACAGGACAAGCATGACCAGAGTGGGAGGAGTTCATAGACCCTCCCAGGGGTGTGTGGGGGCTGCCACGTGGGCTGTCCCCTCACAGATATAAGCAGGGGCCCGGGTGTGCTCAAGGGTTGATCCATGGAGGGAGTACCTAAGAGCATTTCCAGGAGCATCCACACGCAGAAGCCAGGCCACATAAGCCCCCCATGTGGGCCGAGCGCCAAAGGTAACGGAAGACATTTTACTGCCTTTGTCTGTAACCCATACTTATATTTGCACCTTTGACTCTTACCTGTATATTATCATTCTGTACATATTACCTGTATAGTGTGCCCTCCAAGGCGAATTAAATCTATAAATTTTAATCTGAGTTAGTCTGTCTTGATCGGCCTCACACGCCTAGCACTCGATCTATAATATATAGCTACCCCAAGGCTGGTTTCAACCTTGTTATAAGTCGGTCACGGACCGGTCTTCTAACTAAACTAGAAACTGGTGGCAGCCATTTAGGATTCTGGACGAGGAAAGTGGTCTCCCATCCTCCCTGTGCCCGTGTGGACAGGGGTTAACAGTGTAACAGTATCTGGCTGACCTTGTGCACCCCTAGGGGGTGGGCAGCGTAACATCACGATACACACCAAGTCAGGCCGTCGACCCTCGAGTGGGCCGGCGGGCAGGTTTTTTCCTGACACCTGGTCATCAAGAAGAGCCAAATACATCTGATAAGAGTTGTCGTCCTTGAAATTTTGAGAAGCCAAACCACTTTTAAATAAACACAGAACTTTTGTCAATACAGACAGATCACAAGGAATGATAAAGGGAAATTTAGAAGGGAAGTGATGTTCCAGGATCTAGAGTGATGGATTTGGTTCCCAATACAACTCAAAGTCATGATCTGGTCAAAAGCAAAGTTCCTCCTGGCTGAGACCTTTATGCCTCCTACAGTTGTGGGTAATTCATCTATTAGAGAAACTCTAAATGGGTTAAAAGGGGTTCTACCAGGAATTGGGACCAGCCCATGATAGAGCGCAGGTCGTTCCCTCCACCAGGGACCGACCAGCCCATGATAGAGCGCAGGTCGTTCCCTCCACCAGGGACCTGTGTCTTTGTATTGCAACTGTTTTTGCCATTTAAGCGATTGCTCAGCTGATCACTATCATGATTGATTGTAGCATCACAAGTAGGTGGTGCCAGGTGTCATTGCACCTCAGGAAGAACTTATATGGTAAGTAATACATAGTCCATTCTATCTTTGTTGTGTTACAATAAATTGTCCAATTTTATATTATTCAGTCTAGCGCCATGTTCCCCCCTTTTTACTCTCACTTTAAAGGGGTGAAATAACCTGCTTATATAGAATGAAGCAAGTACATGGAGTGGGATCACAGCAGGTGGAGTCACAGCCACACCCAGCCCCTGAGGTCCACACCTCTATTACAATAGAGCTATAATCTTCATATAAACAGACAATCCCCACAACCCTATATTGCCCCCCAGGTAGAGTACACAGGGGAATACAATAAAACCCATGTACCCCAAACCCACACGAAAAATTTTTCCCTTTTTCAGAATCCCATTGTCCGCCATCCCCTGCTTATTTTTCCCTTTTACTTTCTATGCAAATTACTGACATTTAAATGTGCAGCAAATACCACGGTTTAAAAACAGGGGAAAGTTGCTAGGCTTCTTTTAAAAACCTGTCAACAGGGGCTATCCTTGTGCCCATATAACCGTCACAGCCTGGAGGAGGGTCGCACTGGAATGGAGTAATGCGTTGGGGTTTTGACTGTTTGCTGTAGGCCGGGGGGAAGCAGCGCTGCACCGGGGGCGGGGTTCAGAGTCTACCAGTGATCCCGGTGATGGCAAAAACATGAGGAAGAGCAGGGGAAAGGAGCATAGACAACAAGTCACTGCACCTGAGTCACCCCCAAGGGGGGAAGATTCCCCCCAGGGGTGTGTGGGCCCAACAGATACCAAAAAACGGGCCGGGCCACCCAGAAGCAGCGAGCCGGGGCCGCCGAAAAAAGGAGCCGGAATGACTCTACTGAGGGGGAAAGAAGAACCTGGAGGGAAACCCCCCCCTGGCCCCGGAAAAGGGCCAGAAGCCGCCCATAGCAGAGTCGGGCAAAGGCTACTCAGCCACACCCCCCACCTTTCCTCAGAAGAGGCGGCAGCTGGAGGGGGGACCCCGACTACATGCCGGAGGACGGCAGGGCTTCTGGGGACAGGAAAGCGCACCCCGGGGGGCCCGGCCCAATTACCAAAGGGGAAATTTTGGGACCTAAAAAAGACCCTGTCACCATGCCTCCTCTGTGAGCTTTTGACAGCATGTGCGGGTCCACCACACTGGATTTCACTTTTCCAAGGGGAAAAAAAGTAAACTTTTACAAAATGCCGGTCCTAAAGACTTCGGGGGACCCGGGGGCCAAAGTGTTCCCACATGGCTGAGTCAAGCAAAACCCAGGAGTAGTCTGAGCCACCACCATCCTGCTTTTTTAAAAAAAAGAACAAGGCGCGGTGGGAAAGGGGGTTTCCCACGCAAGACTTTTACTTGGGGCCCAGCTGGGCCCCTACCCCTGTGTTTACAAGCACCGGACTATGGATGCTTCCCCTCTCCCAACATCCTATCACTTGTATATATGTATAGGGAGTGTTTTATATGTGCCTCTGTAAATAAGTGGATATTGTGTATAGAGATGTGTATGTAGAAGCTGGGGACAGAGAATCAAGTGACATGACCTGTATTCTACCAAATTCATTTAATTAGGTTTTAAAAAAAAAAAAAAAAAAAACGAAGTGAAACAGAGTGAAGTTAAATTGCATGTTTTTGTGTTTCGTGGCTTCAAAGGGGTTCGCTGCAGGACAAGTGTTCTATAGGATCCCAGCAACACCAGATTTGTTACTCATTTTTAAAAATGAACTTTTCATTGACAAGTGCCCTTCCATCCACAAATAAAACTCATTGGTTGCAGAGAATTGGACTGCAGGGCACATTTTAAAAAAGTTTTATTTTTTTTTTAAATAAGTACTAAAAAAGTCAAGTCTACAAATCTCTTATCACTGGAATGCTTCTGTCCTGTAGATCAAGAAACAGCAGTGAACTCCATAAAACAATCCCTGCATAAATGGCATAAGTTAATTTTTATGTTCCAACCTTCTAAAGTTTATATTCGGGTTTCCCAGTACATTATGTAAATGGAAATGTCTGGCTCTTGTAAGGTGGAGAGGAAAAGCGACCAGCTGGGGTGAAGGGCTAAACACATCACACACACCTCAGTGTGTGCCCGAATGATGCAGAGCACCCAGCACGTCCAGGGAACTCTAGATGGGGAAAATTAGGATCAAAACGCAGATTTACTGATCTACAGGCTATTTCCAGTGCTCCCTGTTTGATAAGTGGGGAACAAAATCAACAGACTCTGGAAGGAAGGGGGGTATAGGACAATATAATGGGAGACTGAAGGTATGTGGCCTATACTATCCCTCTCATACAACTAATAGACTGACCCTCCAAGCGGAGCACTCACCCCAAAAAGGGCGACCCCACCACACTTTACCTCCAGTCACCTATTATATCCCTATTCCTCCATTTATATAGTGGGGCCTGGAAATAATATACACCCTTGCTGTTCTTTTCTCATTAGCCTCACAAGTTTATCATGTCAATAAGATTTTCTTTGACATCCAAGTATTTAATACCACAGATGCTGTTACTGGAACAGGTCCCCATTTGGTTAATTGGATTACATGTTTCTCCAAAACCACACCCTTAATTAGGGATATAGATTGTTTATTACATCTTTATTTAATCACACTGGTATAAATTGGAGGCAGTGGCCTGATAGCACCAAAAGTCCCTGGGGGAGCTTGGCTCTAACTGACCGTAATGGCGGAGATGTGGATTCTGGACATCTCTCCCCTTTAGATGCTGTGGCTCCCAAATAGCTCGAGTGAAGAAGGGACTCCCTGTCACCTTTCCAGGACTCCACAAACCATCACTGAATTCTGTAAGTTGTCAGCCAGGCCCAATACACTGCTGTCAGTTTCACCAAGTAAACCAAAGAATTCTACACTTCACAAGAAGTTCGGGATATTTGAATTTTTGTTGAAATTTCAGGACAATTACTTCTTTTTTAATTCACCAAGTGACATTCTCTTCCCTTTAGAAGCTCATCTCCAACAGGTGTCATATGTGAATTGCCTAAGGGTGCTACATTGTAGCCACTTCCAGCTTTCTACATTAATGGTGACTAGAGTGCACGCACTATGGAGAAAGTTATGAGGCAGTAAAGCCTGCCGGTCACATGATCTGCAGTTCAAATAAATCATAAACTGCCCCTTTTGAGTGCGCTGAAAGCTTAAGCAGGACAAAAGTAGGCATGAAAGGTCTTCATGGTTAAATCCTGTTTATTTGGAAAATGGGGAGGGTGAAGCATGCTTTGTGGCTCGATTTTAAAGCGATTTAGAGTCAGGTCGAGTAGGATGTCTGACCAAATCCAAAGTGCAACATTAAACCACAACCTCTGAACATTAAAGGGGAGGTTCTACCACAGATTGATAAGATAGGGTACACCATGAGTGTCAGCTAGTTACAAGTCACACCTGCCTGACACAAACTTCCAAAAATGTTAGAACAGAATGGAGTCAGGACCTACTTCCCATTCTGACCAGAGGGAGTTCCCAGTACAGGGGAGCACTGTGTTTTCCATGCTTCTCTATGGGCATTCCCAGTACAGAGGAGCGCTGTGTTTTCCAGTTTCAGAAACTTTCTTCTCCATTAAGAAATACACATTTTCAATACATTCTCTTTCACTTCCTTTTTCAAATTGTCATACAACCGTTCCTTTTTATATGTTCATCAACAGAACAAAACCCATCAACCTGTTCAGGCCATAGATCATATACAGACTCTTGACTTATGCATCATTCTATTGTGGTATACATCACTAGACAAGCTAAGACTGCTCTGGTACATCCAAAAAATTATAAAACCGACGAAAAAATTTTTTTAAGAATAAATATGTCAACCTGAAATAAAAACTAAGAAGAACCCCCCCCCAAAAAAAAAAAAAAAAAAAAAAAAGGATAGGTAAGGTTAGGATAAAGGCCAACAAACAAACCCACACAACTTTGCAAGAAAGGCCCCTCAAGTGGGGGTTTTCCATTAAAAAACCGATACCCCCTTTGAAGGAAAAATCACCCTTCCCCACCATGCCTTGTCACCACCGCGACCTCCACCCATAGGGGCCGGACCGAGAAAAGTTTTGGAACATTAAGAAAATTTGATTAGAAAATCAAGAAAAACCTGCTATCTTAGTTTTAATTTTCCCCCTTGCAAAAAAACCCCCTTCCCCCCCCTTTGGTCTCCACCCCTTTTGCTGAATATTTACATCAGACAAATGTTAAATTCCCCTTACACCCAAAATATTAACAACCCAAATTTTTGCCCCCCAAAAAAACGTTATGGAATGTACCCACCATTACAGCCCCTACCATCTGGAACTAAGGGGAACCTTGGGGTTTCAACAAAATTTTTTTAAAGACTTGCCCCCCTGCCGCCGTGGTTTAAAAAAACCCAAACGGAGAACCCCAAAATTCTTATTTTTCCCCAACAGAAAAGTAAAGGGCAGAAGAGGAAGCACGGAAGTCTAAGAGGTAACAGGAAAAGAACCTCGGAATACAGCGAATTACCAGTAACAGTGTTATCTTCAACATCCCAATTTCAACTCGGGATCAAAAGGGGGGCTTTTTTCCCCAGGGCCACTGAAAAATTTGGAAGGGCTTTAAGGGTCAGAAAAAATTTAACTCCGATCCCCCCAAACTATATACCCCAAACAATTGCAAAAGTTTTCATGGATTAAGGCCCTTTAGCCCAAATTAGCGACTTCAACGCGTATTCACGTAAATGGAGAACATGACCCCGAGGGAACCCCACCCCTCCCCCTGCCTGCTTGCAGTGGCCCTAGGCGGCAGACGGAAACTGGGCACAGCCCCTGCGCGCTAGATGCGGGGGCCCGTCGGGAGGTAGAATATCAGAACCCGGGTCAATATCAAATAGGAAAAAGCCAAGCCACAAATCAATCCAGAGGATAAAAAAAACAAGCCCAGGTCAAACACGAACGGAGTGAGGACGAAATCAGAGACAAGCCGGGCAGGAGAAAGGCCGGGCAGGTAACGGAAACAAAACACAATATAAACAAGAATACAAGGGAGCCAAAATTCAAGGCCGCACTATTTTTCAGGGAGATTAAAGGATTCCGATACCGCCCCTGAGCTGATTGGAGCGGCCTCCGGTTCCCCCCATGGCGGTGCACACGCCCCCCACTGGGGTGGGGACTTTTGTCACTCAGATGCCAGCAGACGTGGATCAGGGGGGGGTGGGGGGGGGGGCACTGATCACTGCTGCAGCCTGTTATCCCCCAGCCCGAGCGTGGCCCAGCCCCTGACAACCGTAAGTTTTTGTCCCCTTTTAGGTTTTAAAAGGGTCTCCCCCTTAAATTTAAAAGTCCCCCAGTAAGAAAGGGATATAGGTTTTTACCCTCCCCCATTGGTTATATTGGGGGCTTTAGGCCCAAGTGGGTATAAAGGTAGGTTAGAGGAAAACACATACAGCAAGTCCCCAGCAAAGGGTCCATGCGATCGCCAGGACCCAAGCCGATAGCTTTGGCAGCTGGTATCGACTTGGGACTACGGAGTTGGCATGAAAAGTCGGGAAAATTTTCCCGCGGGGCCGATGTGGCCCGCGGCTGTACAAGGCCCCGGTTGCTCAAGATCAAAAGGAGGTACAAATCCAAAAAAAAAGACTGCCCGCCATACCAAAGCGACCCCCAATCGAGCTCTTAAGGTTTTTAAAAAAAAAACAGTCTAAGGGACTTTTTAGCATATTTTGGGGGGGGGGGGCTGCTTTTTAAAAACAAATAGAAAAAAAAAAAAAAAAAAAAAAAAAAAAAAAAAATTCCCCCCCCTTTTGGGCACCTTAGGCACATTTAACCCGGAATTAGAAATTTTCCCAAAATGCACAAGAAACATTGGTGAGGGGGGGGGCCCTTTTTACTTCAAAAAAACCCCTAAGTGCAGGTTTGGACTGGGTCCAAGGGGGAAAAAGGGGGAAAAAACCCCCCGGGCCCCCGAGGGAAAGAAAGACCTGAAATTGTTTTTTTTTTAACTGAAAAAACATCCTCAGGGGAAGAAAAGCCAAGATGCAGGGTTGAAAGGGGGCAGGTTTCAGTCCCTTTTTCAGAAACTAGGGGGGGACCCAAAATAAACTCCCGGACCCAGAAACACTCAACCCGGTGGGCCCCCCTTTAGTCAAAACCCACCTGTGGGCCCGCACAAGGGAGTCAGACTCTTTGGGGCCCCGGTCCCCCATCAAAATACAGGGGATCAAGCCAGACCCCGAGAAAAGATTTAGATTTCTTAAAAGGGGCCCCATGTATGGAAAGGTTTTCCCCCAAAAACTCACTTTTCCCCCCATAGGTTTCTAAGGGGAAAAAGGGGGTTTTAAAAACCAAAAAAATTTTTACACAAGTGGCCCTTAGTCATTTTGGGGGGTTTTAAAGCCCACTTAAAATTAACTGGGAAAATCACAAGGGAAACCCCCCCTTTTTATATCTGAAAAAACAAGGGCAAACCCTTTATTATCAGGTCTTCCGTGTGGGAATGTTGTTACGTGACAGTAACTTCCTGACCTTACTTAAGGGGTGCACAACATCAAAAACAAGTAGGGTTTTTCCCCACAGTTTTCCCCGACACATTGGGGGCGCATGGTTGGATTGAGAAGAGGGGTTTTTGGGAGGTACTCCCAGACACCCAAAACGCCCGCAGGGTCCCTTTAAAATTAACTAGAAATAGACAGCCAAGTGCAGTTTCAAGGGGTTTTTGGGAAAATTTAGGTTGTTTTGGTCCCGAAACCCAAAGGGTTTTGCAAGGACCCCGCCCTGTAAACAAAAAAAAGTTTCCCAAAGGCCCTGGACCCTGAAAAGATGGGGGTGAAAATTTGCCAAAGGGGAGGGGGAAGCTCAGCGGGAGGCGTGGGGCCAAGATTTTGCAGGAAAAAGCTCAATGTCAGCTGTCCCCCCCTCAAGCTGCCCTGGGGTAAGCTCAAGGCTGGGGGCCAAAACCAATTATGAGGGCCCTCCTTGAGGCAACCCGGGCGACCCTGAGCAAAACAAGGCTGAAAAAGGGAAATTAAAAACCCCCCGCAAAAAGCTCCAGATAGGAAATTTGTGACTGGCCCCGGATGGGGTTTCACAGTTTATGACACCCAGGTCCCCCAAAGGGTACAGAGGACTTTCCCCCTGCTTTATAAAGGGAGGGACCTGGACACCTTGCTAGCAATTTTAGAAAATTTGCTACCATTTTTAAATGAGGGACCAGGGGTTCCCGTTCCCAAAAAATTTTCCGGGGGGGTAAAACTTGGGGAACCCTTTGGGGGGGGCTGCCCAGGGAAGGCCACCCCCACCTTGAGGGAAATCAAGCAGACACCCTTTTTCGGGGAGTACAGCCTAACCCTGAGATGGGACCATAAGAAAACCCCAGGGGTTTGCAACAGGGGGTCCCCGACCAAAAGCTGGGTGACCCAAATGGGGCCCCTTTTTTAAAATTTTAAACCCGAGGCCTCCGGGAACTTTTACAAGAAACTAAAGGGGGAAATTGCACAACCCGAACCCCCCAAAAAAACCCGCCAGCAATCCGGGCCAAAGGCCCGGGAAGCCTACCGCAGAGGAAGAGATCACTGTGCCCCTTGCCCTTTCCCCTTTAATTATGGGGGCCCCATCCCATGCTTCCCCCCCCCATTTGGGAAAAAAGCCCCCGCTGGCACCTTTGCCTACAGCCAGGGGCAATTCAAGGCCATGGGGTTCCCGTGCAGAAGAGACCACCTCAGTCCATTTCCAGAAGGGAACCCAATGTTGTTTGTTGGTGGGGGTTGGTCCCGTGACAACTATCAGCACTACCTACTGTAGGATGGGCTGTGGCCTTGGGATCTCCTGGACACAACTGGTGCTGAGATGTCTGATGTGGGGCCAAGATGAGTGTCCAAATGGATAAAGGATTCCATAAAGAACTTGTGCCGTCTCTGGAATTTGAAGTGTTGTGCCAGCACTAGCAAGTGCTATGTTTTATTTGCATGGGGTGAAGGGGCTTGTCTCTTCCCATTGGGCAGAGTAGACAGTTGCCAGGGCCCCACAGGGGGTCAGGCGTGTGGGCCCACCCAGGAGCTGTCTACCCTGCCCGTGGAGTATACAGCCCCTGAGCAGGTCAGCAGACCGAACCTGCTGCCGGACCTGCCACAGGGGCTGTTACTCGTGAGCAGGGTAGGCAGCTGCTTCTTTAAGCAATGCAGGAGGTGATGTCATCCGCTCCTGCACTGCTGTATTGCCGAGGCCGGCAGCCCATAACGACTGCAAGATGGCCTTCTAGGTCACCCCTTTTCAGCAACCCTGTACTACAAGCAACCAACTGCACAGGGCAGTTTAAAGTGTAAACTAACACCAGTGACTCCCCTCAGTGCAGTGCTCAGCCAGGTTCACACAACGGGACAGGAACATCCAGTTAGGTACCCAAGCCAAAAGCTTCTGCCAAGGGAGATTTCTACTACACGATGGAGAAGAGAATGTCTGGCACTGTGGGGCCCGGCAGTCTATTGTATGGGACCAATATCGTCATGTAGACAGACCAAACTCCTGAGCCGGTTGCACACCATCTCCAGAACCAATGGAAGGTCGCTGCACTGGAGCCTGGGTCTCCAACAGTACCACTGATGTGCAGAGGACCAAAAGCAATGCTGATGAGTTTGTCCCCGAAAGGCGTATGAGGATGAGAGGGCACACCAAGAGATGCTGCCTTCTAAAGGAAGGGGGGAGGTTGGACAGAATTCACACCCTCAGTTCATTTTTTTTTTTTACTTCATGTTACCCTTAAAGTTACCTGAAACCAGGATTTTTGACTTTTCCCCCATGCCAAAGGTTGCATGAGGAAGTGGCCCATTAGCTTAGAGAACACTGTGTTCAGATTTCACTCCTCAGACTAGGTCATGTCCTTGTCACTGCTGCAAGGGGTCAGGGCCATCCGCATGAAACAAGATTTGTAGACACTCACTAGGTTGTATGGCCACTTAAGGTCATAACTCTACATCACAAGCGCACCTGTATATGTGTAACTTGACGGACATTTACACATTGCTGTCACTCATTTGTAGGACCAATGGGAAACTGGTACCAGAGCAGCAATTGCTTGGGAGCCCAGTGTAGCCTGAGTCCATCTGGTGCCAATGGTACCAGGGCCTCTGTTCTGCCTTTCTAGGCTGAGATCTGGTCCATTCCATGTTAGAAGCTTTTAATGGCTTTCACCCTGGAGGGAGGAGAATGTCAGACCATCCCAGGGGATGTTCCAGTATAGTTAGAAGTGAGGTTCTACATTAGCCCAGTGTTGAATATTTGGAGGGGGTATATGCTGCAGGTCTATCAATGGCATCCAGACAGGACCAGCGAGCCACTCTCACCCCCACGTGTGACCTGCACCAAGCAAACCTTGGGCAACACATCTTGCTACTTCATTTGCTTGTATACCTACTCTTGTATTTGCACCTCTGACCAGTATATGTAAGGCTGTATCCTCTGTGTCGTTTGTCTTAAGGCAATTAAATATTGTGTTTGATCCCAAGTTGTTCTGGTCTCAATCCATATGTTGTGTTAGGCTCAAACATTACACTACAGGAGCAGGTTTCTAGCCTGATACAATCCTGTACTGGATCAGACCTGTAGCCAATAAGGGACTTGCGGCAGTTTACCAAGCGGTCAGTTCTGTGTCACTGATGTGGGTAACATCTCTCAGCTGTTCAGGGTTGTGGGGTACCCTGGGTCTCTGTGCAGATCTTTACTACAAAAACAAATCAGGCTCGGACCTTACCCCATAGGGGGTGCACAATGTTACAAATATATCCAAAGTCAGGCTGATGACCTCAAAGGAGGACGGTTCTTGACACAAGCGTAAAATGAGAAGGAGGATAAGATTGAGCCAACAAAACCCAAGCACTACCTTGTATCTGATGAATTCCCTTTCCACAAAAAAAATGGGGGGGGGGGGGAAGAAAAAAAAAAAAAAGCTTTATAATTAGTAATTTGGGCAGCTGCAGAAGGAGGCACAGTAGTCGTGGATTCAGACTATGAACAGAAAGTTAAATATTTTAATCAGATAGAGCACATTGTGACCTTACTCGAGCCCTTCCCTTAGATGCATCTGAGACCAAAGCCTTTGGCAGGAAAAAAAATAAAATAAAAGAAGGAACAGCGATGGTGACCTGTGTCACAACTTCATACACCAATATCGGAGTCCATTCATGAAGATCAATATAGTGCTTTATAATTTGACAAGCTATTTTTCATTTGGAGGCGTGGGTCACCACAAGAAGCTGACGACTTTCCTGCAACCCTGAAAAATTAGTGGGGTATTTCTACTTGAAGAAAATATATTAAATAAACTGACCTCCTTGACTTAATGCTGACATAATATGCCACTACAACATTTAAAAAAAAAAAAAAAGCTGGACTGTAATTGCTACCACGACTTCTGCACTTCACACTATAAAAAAGGTGGAAGAATGTCTTCAGGGCAAGTGCATAGAATAAGGAAAAAAAAAAAAAAAAAAGTTGTAGGAATGACCAAGAATTTAGTTAACAGGGGGAGAATTGCTGATCAGTTAGAGAAACATTACCCCAGGGGACTCAGAAGAAGCCAACACAGAAACTGTACCATTCCTATGACCATAGAAGAGGATGGACCTGCTACATCAACCAGAACATCCCAAAACACACCTCAATATAGCCATAGCTTTATCACTTACTACAGCAAAACACCAGCAGTGTATCCTAATCCCACCATAACTTTTCACAGGGCGAAAAGAGTGTGCGCGCGCAAGAATATATGCATGCCCCAAGAAGTGATTTGCCATGGAGTTATGGTGGCCACAAGCATTCTACCAGGGAGTCAAACATGTGGAAATAAATTGGGTTGTCCATGTCCTGCCATTATCCTTAGTACCAAATCTTTCCAATACATGAAAATGCAGGAGGTCCTTTGAAATAACAATTAACTGTCAGTGAGTTCCTGATCTACTAGAACATCCATGGGTCTCAGTATATCGGCTGCACAACTCATTCTAGAAGACAAATTACCCCAATAGCTCACATACCAATATACATACCAAATCGCGCCCTCTGTAGGAGAAATAGAGGCTATACTAACTTTGAAGTGTATCCCCTTTCAGTGTAAATGAGGCTTTGGTTAGTTTATGGAGAATAGGTTTGAGTTCTAGGAACCTGTAAATTTTTCTAAAGAGCAAGGACACTTCTCAATCTTTAGGAGGTGAGATCCTGCATAACATGAAGGCCAATGGCTTACAAAAAACTGTCTCTTCTGGAATATTGTCGCCACAATTGTGGAGGTCCGTGCACACAGGACCAGGCTGAAGGAAAGATGGAGGAGCCTCCTTTTGCTCAGAGACATTCATTGCAGCCGTCCGCAAGCACAAACCCGTGAGGAGAGTGGCGGAAAATGACCGAAGCCCAAGGTCTGTTACTCATGCGGAAAAAAAATAATATTTTTCTAATCAGGGATTATGAGAGCATTAATAAACACATTCCTTTCTTGCCGCAAACCCTACATAAACTGCTGCAGCACATTGCATGGAAGAGTGGAAGGACGGCTCTGCACCTGGCCTGTGACCATCCGAGGTCTGATCTCCTAATCCTGCTCTGCTATGGGATGTATAGACAACCTATGACAATGGACAGATGCTGATGGATCTTCCATTAAAGGAACTATGGAGATCCAAGGACAAGATGGAAGATCAAGGGGGACATGTCTGAAAACGGTCTTGGTCTAAGACTTTTGTTGCCCATAGCAACCAATCAGCATTCCCCTTTCATTTCATATAGAGCTCTGAAAAAATTAAAGCAGCGCTCTGATTAGTTGCTATGGGCAACAAGTCTTAGACATGTACCCCCTTCTCCTCCCCCCAAGTGTTTAGATCACCGCTTGCTATTTACACCCCTGGGAACATTACACAAACCCGCAGGAGAATGGAGAATACCGGGGACCTGCATGGAAGAGGAGCACTACAACTCCCTGCTGGGGAAAGAGGCGGCTCCTCTGGGGTTGAAGTCAATGAAGATTGTGGAGCAGTCACTGCCGCTTGTGACAGTGATGGAATCTATCCAAGAGCTCCCCCTCCCCAACATCATATTGAGGAGGTTCACCCTGGAGGAGTTGGGGACATTAGGAAACCATCAGAAATGTAAACAGTTAAGGATCATTTCTTATACTAAAATGGTCATGTTGGGTGGGAGGGGGGGGGGCTGCAGATCCCATTGATTTCAGGGGAGAGAATGACCGAGCAGCTGCCATGGTGAGAGGACAAACACCACCTACTGGACTGTTATGAGATGTCCCTGTAACTCCCACATTGAAGGGGATTTTCTAATATTCCTGTCCCATTGAGGAGCATGGGAGTTATCAGCCAGTTCAGAAATTAACCCATTGACAGGGGTGGCGCCATTCCTGGAAAAAAAGCGCATGTTTCCTCTAATCCCAGGACCACCTCTTTAAAAACTGGAAAAAACCCTCCCTAAATTCCCTTATTATTACAAAAGGAATTTACATCCATGTGATTTTGTATTACAAATCCTAATCATTGTAACTTCCTGCTTGCTGCCGGTGAGAGATCATTCTTATATTGATAAGATCAAAATAACAGATTCTGATTGCTTTACCAGTTCACATGGCTGAGAGTTTGTTACAGTGTATCCATCTAGACAAACACTGTACCAGTCCTGGGCACCTGACAGCACCAACCTACATGAAACATTGTACAGAACTACAGCTGTGTGTGAACTGATGGGTTTTAAGCTCCCGAGCAAGATTTTCATTCACCAAAAATCAAGCAGAAATTCGCTATATGACTGTACTCATCTTTTTTGTGATTGTCCAAAGTGTTTCCAGAAAATCAAACAGCTTCAATCATTGTTCTTCTCTGTGCAATAAAATCCTTCCCTGATGCAGAATTCAGTGTGAACGCTCCTTTATCCTGTATCAGCTGTTGGACCCAGTGTTTACAGGCTGAGCAGCTCCTCGTGGGCGGGGTCACAGGGTGATTGACAGCTCAGCTCTTGTTCTTTCCTGTTAAAGAAGATTACATTAGTGTGAAGCTGTGTTTTTAGTCACTGTATGGAGGAAGCAGACAACCAGCTGTGTTATGGGGTTGCTGGGACCCAAACAAATAGAAAACCTCTGTTTGCAATATTGGAAATTATTATTCCAGGTAAACATCAGAATAAGGAGATGTTATCCTTTATAGACAGAAGGGAGGTTCTCAGGAAATCTTATTGTCGTGATTAACATTGTAGTCCTGCGTTGAGTATCATACATTATGTGATAGTTTATACACTTCTATCCAACCACATGATGTACAGTGTCAAACATGATTGGCTTAGTAAGGTGGCAGAGGATACTGCATTACACAATGGGCATACATACACCAACTTAGAGAATCACATGAAAGGCTTAGATTTAAACAGGATGGATATGGACACTTATGTCCAGCATGCACAATCCAATGTGTCCAACATCAAAAATTTATTTAAGGGTGGGGGGGCGAATCTTCCTAATGCATTTTGGGTAGAGCCAACCTGCCCTCACTCAGTGATGCCACCAGCCTGTGTAAGTGATCTATGTAGGAGGCGTATATGCCTGAGTCAAACTGACAATCCTTAATTAGTAAGTGTGTCATGCAAACATTGCAAGTAATGCGGTAAGCATGTTCAGAGAGTCATAACGCCAACACAGGACATAAAATGTAACCGATAAAGAAAGAAATTATCTCCCTCATGTGCAGACAAGCAGAACATTAGTATTGTTAAGGGCAAAAAAAACAAAAAAAAAAAACACTATTCCATATCTCTTAAGGGGTCATCTCACTAGAAGGATTGCTGCTTTTTGTGTTAAAGATTTTCCAAAAACAAGTCACTTTACAATAAGTGTCCATTACCAGTGTCCTACTTTTCCCCCCCCCTGGTATGGCTGAATCAAGCTCCTCAGGTCGCTATAGTACAGGACCTGGTTTCTACTGCAGCCTAGTGGGAGTCAGTAAACAGGCCCCTGAATTCTAAGTGAAACCTAGAAAACGGACTGAGGCACAATCTCAACATTATGAGACAAGCCTTTTAATACTGGAGTTGGTTTGTAGACCAGAAAGCAAGCACATCTAGTCTAAATGTATAGTTAGTTAGGCATATGTGCACTGTGTGTCTAGTGAGGGTCTACTGACCCTAAACACAAACAGTGTAGTATTTAACTAACAATTTCAGAAGGACGTGACCAGAAGTACCCAAAATAGCTATAAAATTGGACCCAAAGCACACATTGGATTGAGGTAAATCATGAAAAACATGAATGCAACTTGAAACAATAAAATTTACTTAAAGCACAAAACTGTATATTGACATATGCTCCAATAAGGACATTGTTTCTTAACTTAAGTTTAAAGGGGTTGTATCATTTCATTAAGTGGTCTTCAGAATAAGGGGACAGTGAAAACAAGTACTTGGCTATTGGATATAGTTTGTAAAGCTTGCCTTGTTTTTCAGTTCTCATTTTCTGTAAATACTGTTCCCCAGTGCTCATCGGATTCCACCTCCTTTCATTTCATTGGCTGACAGCTCTACAAATTTACATTCTGTCCGGTCCCCGTTCATATTCACAGGAGCGACATTCCTGCCTCTCTACGCAAAGTAAGGGACCGGCAACATTTTCACTCTGCCACAGCCACAGTCTTCAGTGTGACATGCAGCTGTTTTCAAACAATCAGAGACTTGTTGTCGGTGCCTAATGCAGACATAGGAGATTTGGCTGCCTCTCTACGCAAAGTAGAGAACAACAGCAATTTCACTCTGCCCCAGCAGAAGAATTTACTGCAGGGATTCTGCGATCAGAAAACAGCAGAATTGTTTGCTCTTGCTTAATTGTCCTGTGTGTAAACAATAGAAGGGAGATCTTTGCTGCTTATGGAAGATTTCATAGAAGGACTGGATTCAATTTTATACAAACCTCCAGCTGTGACTGAGGGGAAGGACCAGTGCTCTGAGTTCATAGACGGTTTTCTAGACTGAATGCAAGCCTGCGGTATTTAAACATAACTACAATGTAAGACTGCATTGGGAGAACAACAGTCACATGTGGACTCAGGGGTGGGGAAGTGTTATCCCCCTTCAGTTAAGAAACATCCAGCTGGGAGGGGAAGAAATGCCCCTGAATTTGTAGAGCTGAGAGCACAATAAAACACACGAACTGTAGTGAAACATATCCTTTAGGAGCAGCACTGTAACAATTATCTAGGAGGCTTCCCCATCTCGATAAATGTTGCCACCTTGGACAGACTTGTTTGTGCAATAGTACACACTGTGACAATAAATAACTGGTACAGAGAGAGGGCCGTGCCTGTGTGGCCTTACAGTCCATGTATTGCTACATAATGTGGAATACTAGTGTATAGTGGGTATGTCACAGGCAACAAAGCTTAGGTCATGTGACCATTTTTTGTCCTGAAGAGAGATGAGCAAGTCTCTGGTCTCACTGCTAGACAGCTTTCATACACAAGGCCTTTAGTTTCTACTTCCCTCACATGCTATGAGCTTTTAACATGCAAAGGACATGATAAAGCCCAATTTGGGGTTACTGGTTAATACTGGAGCCAAGTATCTCGATCTTAACCCCTTCCTGCAAAATGATATGCGAGGCCACTCTGCTGTGAAAGGCATATAGGGTAGTCTCACACCAAAGCTGCTCCATACCTGGAGGGTGCTGCTATCAATTACGCCTGCTGTCTGCAGCCAGAAATCTGATCTTGGTTGTGCAACGCGAAGTGGTATTCTCATTACGAGACACTTTGCCGGCCGCTCATGGTGCTCTGGCCTTGCATGTGAATGTGGGCTCCCAGTTTTATAATACTAAAACCACTCAAAAGTCTAAAATAAGCTATTTATCTAAATCATTAATAAATTAAAAGCTTCCTTAATTTCTATAAACACCCATTCTATACTAAAAAAACTGCTTTTATATAATACATATAAAAGTTTATAAGATTAACCCCTTAAGGACCCAGCCAGTTTTGGCCTTCCTGACACAGCCCTATTTTTGAAATCTGGCATATGTCACTTTGTGAGAATAACTGTTTGCACTTTTACCCATCCATGTGATTCAGAGATTGTTTTCACGTGGACTCCTTGTGCTTTCAAGTATGAAGAAAAATTTTATCATACAATCTTGTTTGTTTGTGAAAATATCAAATTTTCATGCAATTTGATAAAAATCTTGTGATTTTGAAAGTTCAAAAATTTCTGCGTGCAACTACAAATAATTATCAACCACAAAAATAGTTTATAACTAGCATTACCACTATGTCCATATAGGTTGGGCTCATTTTTTTAAATGTCTTTTTTTTATATCATTAGAGGGCTTAGAAATTTTAGTAAGTTATTTCATCACATTTTCAAGAAACTCTTGCAATATACATTTTTTTAGTGCGAACCAGTCCAGTTCTGACGTGGCTTTGAGGGGCCTGTATGTTACCCCTAAATGATGCCTTCTAAGAAACTAGACCCCTTAATTTATGCTTCAACAGTTGTTTAGGAAAGGTTGATTAAACCTTTAGGGTATTACAGAAATTAAAGGCAAAGTGGAGGTGAAACTTCAATAAATTTCACTATTTTTGCAGATTTTCATTAATATAATCCATTATTCACTGGAATATGGTAAATGTGGACCAGGTAAATGCAATGTAATATCCAATTCCCCAAGGGCTGCGTTTTTAGAGATATCCATATGTGGCCCTAGTGCTATTATTTTGGCCTCAACCATAAGCCCCAGAATAGGAGGAGCCCTACTGGACTCTGGGGTATCATTTTCAATGCAATTTTTTTAGGCGCCACATTTCAGGTTTGAGAGGCCTAAGGTGCTATAAACTGAATATAACACCCCTAATAGACCGATATTTGGAAACTACACCCCCTTAAGGTATTATATAACAGGGTGTAGTGAGTATATCGACCCCACAGGTGATTTCAAATTTTTTTTTAGCATTCGGCAGTGAAAATTAAAAAAAAAAATTCATTAATCTCCAATTTTAGCTTAAAAATGTTTCATTTTACAAGGAATCTGGAAAAAAAGAACCCCAAACTTTGTTAAGCAATTTCTTCAAGTTCGGCAATACCTACATGTGGTGTAAACTGCTGTATTGGAGCGCATGGCAGGCGTATAAGGGAGAGAGCACTATTTGGCTTTTGAACGCAGATTTTGGTGGGGCCATGTCCACCATTTGCAAAGACCCTAAGTAGCAGAACAGGTGAAACCTTCCCCAGAAGTTGCCCCATTTTAGATTCAACACCCTCATGGATCTAATATAGGGGTGTATTGTGCTTTTTGGGTGCATCAGGTGTTCCATCGTTTTTTTTAGCATTGGGCCATGAAAATTGGCTGTGGTGTGTGGGGGGGGCGGGGTGAGGGATTCCACATTTGTTTTTTTGGCTTAAACTTTTACAGCGTTCGCGACGCAGTGTAAATGATGTGATAACTTTACTATTGAGGGTCAGTCTCATTGCAATGGTATAATTTTATATCGTTTTTTATGTTTTATTTACTTTTAACACATTAGAATAGGTCTAAAAAAAAATTGCGTTTTTTATGTTTTATTCTGACAGTCCTAACCTTTTTTATTTTGCTGTGTGCAGAGCTGTGTAGGGCCTTGTTTTTTGCGGGTGAATTAATGCTTTTATTCGGTACCGTATGGGGTGCATACATACACTTTGTTCACATTTTTATTAAGGTTTTTGAGGCGTTTTGACAAATACAGCAATCCTGGTAGTGTTTTTTTATAGCGGTCACTCTGCGTTAGATATGACTAATAGCTTTACTCAGAAGGTCCGATATGATTACAAAAAAGCAATACCCAATTTGTATATTTTTACTGCTTTTCTACAAAAAAAACACCCTTTATTCAAACAGGAAAACACATTTTACATTGCCATAGTCTTGAGAGCCATAACTTTTTTTATTTTTCTGTGTATGTGAGCAGTAATAGGCTTTTTCTTTGCGGGATGAGTTGAACGTTTTTTAATGGTTTATCATCTTTATGGGGGGACAAGACTTTGATCAGTTTTAAATCTGTTTATTTGGAAGGCAGAGTGAAGAAAAATCACTCTGCATCTAGTAGTGATTTTTATTTCTTTAACTAGCGCTCACTGTGCAGTATCCGTAATAAGTTAGCTTTACTCTGGGTCGATACGATTATGGCGATACCCAATTTATAGTTTTTTTTATGTTGAAGTACTTTATAAAAAAAAAAAAAAAAAAAAAAAAAAAAAAGGGTTTTTTTTGTGTAAAAGGAAATAATTATGCATACGCTCTATCTTTGAGAGCCATAACTTTATTTTTATTTTTTTTTCCGTACAGGGCTTTGTTAGGACTTTTTTTGGCGGGATGAATGGATGTTTTAATTGGTACAACATTGGCGTTTATAGGTGTTTTTGATCACTTTTATTCGATTTTATGTGCTGCGGGATGAACAAAAATCTTAATTCTGTGATTGCCGTAAAAAAAACATTCAACGTACGGGTAAATTAACATGACAGATTTATAGGGCAGGTCGTTACGCACGTGGCGATACCAGATACAGGTACTTTATTTTTGGGGCGATTGGCGTTTGTAAAGGGGTAAAGGGCGGTGTTTTTTTTTTATTTTTCGTGTTTGTCTTGTGTTTCACTTTTTTTACTTTTCAACATAGGGGATTTGAATAGAGTATTTTGGATCTTCTCTGCAATAGGAATCAATAGCACAGCCTTGTGCTATGGACTGGTTCCTATGACATCTGTCAGTCACGATGCCCGGGCCATTCCACAGGGCACAGCCGGCATGTGACGTCACAGACAACCCGGAGGCATTCTCTGCCCTCCGTGCTGTCTGTCAGAGGGCAGGAGCTGCACGGATCGCCCGAACTCCTCCTGCGTCTCTCTTAATTATTGCGACCATCGGGTCGCAATAACTAAGGGGTTAACCACCCCCCCCTCCCTCCCTCTGGAGTGACTGCGGGTCGGGGCCGAACAGATGAGGAGATGTTCAGCTGTAATATACAGCTGACACCCCGCACCGATCGCGCAAACTCTAATTTAGAGTTCACGCGATTCTCAGGACGTATCCATACGTCCAAGGTCGTTAAGGGGTTAAACACATGTAAAATGCTGGAAGCGCCCTCTATTGGGTCGTTAGGTTACTAAAGTTCAAACAGTTCTTCTAGATCAAATGAGACCTCTAGGGGCCGATTTAGTGTACTACACTTCAGATTTTAATACAATGCGTTTTCAGATGCGCTTTTCTTATCAAAAGTGCTTCCAAAACATGCCCTAAAGTATGTTGCGCTTTTGGTTCCTTTTTTCAGGCTCCAAAAGTGCACTCCATTGTTTCCTATGGGGAATTGATTTCGGTTAAATACACATGTAGGAATTGACATGGCATTCTTAAAAAAACTTATCCAAAAATACAGTAAAACACATGGCAGGCATCGATCGCTGTCTGAAACGGAGATGCGCGTTTTACATTGAAATTAATGTAAATCACACTGCAAATTTTTATATACGTTTTTTAGATCTGTTTTGGGTCGGGAAAAAAAAAAAACAAAACGGATCTGGAAAAAAAAAAAAAAAAAAAGTCACATGAACACGCCATAAACGCTCTTCTGAAGCAGTGTGTTTCAGGCAAGGTTTTGGGAGTGGAACGTCTGAAAACCCTCATCCATAAGCCACTATCAAATTAAGCTGTGGGATCATACCCAAGGCCCATGTTCACACGGCTTATTATGGGACATAATTCAGTACGTGATTACGCGCCGAAGTGCGCCAATTACGGGCTGAATCACGTCCCAGTAAACTACGGTAATGCACAGTTCTCATAGAGAACTATGGCTTTACGGTCTCCTCTCCCCTGCTCGGCGAATACGCCGGGCGGGGAGATAATTGACAGGTCACTTTCTAGCGGCGTAAACGTGCCGCTAGCAAGGACTGTCTATGGGCCGGCCCCCCGCTCCCTCCCACGGCGTAATTGCGGGCCGGAATTACGCCCCGCAGTTAAGCCGTGTGAACATAGCCTAAGGGTATGATGACATGACACCTTGCAGCATATACCTGTGTGCAGAGGGGAGGGGCTCATCCCTCGGCCTGCCCCATTCACTCCCATTATGCCGGAAAGATAGCAGGCAACCATAGCTCTGTGTCCTGTATTTAGGGGCACATTGCATTTACCCAGCAAAATAAGTACAGATAATATGAAGACACTATAGGGAAGCATGATATTCTTTACCCTCCGGAGCTTGCTGTGCAGATACATGCTAGAAGCCATTTCCAGTGCCGACAACAAATGGGAAAGAGAATACAGAGGAACAAGGACACAGGGGGAATATTGGCTGATAAGAGACTGAAGATATCCGGCCTATACTACCCCCCTTATGTATCTAACAGGCTGAGCCGCCAAGCAGAGCACTGGCCCCAAGAAGAGCGAACCCACCACACTCCCTGCTATCACTGGTTATATCATTATTCCTCTATGTAAATAGTGGTGCCTGTAAAAAAAAATTTCACGATTCCATCAGGGGAAAGACAAGCTCCTCCGGCATCACCATCTGCAGTGTTTGCCATTGGTGTCAGACCCGAGATGGGCGCATCATCTAGCTCTTCCCCAGGAAACCCCCCACTTTGTAGATAGGACCAGGTATTAGCTAAAACATGGACACGGGAGAGTTTCATAGACACGGCCATACTCACCACTCAGTGGCAGGATGAGGAGAAGCTTGTCCAGGAGGAGATAATAAGAGCCACATGGGAGACACCGCACAGGTGCAGATACTGATGAGCAAACACTCTCCTCACATTCATGATGGGGCGATTGCTTTGGGTGTTTTCAATCAAAATTTCTTTGTTGCAGAAGTGTACAGCATTACTCACTTAGCCTTTCTGCACAAAAAAACAAACCCACACCAAAATGCTCCATGTAAAAGCACATGAGTAAAAAGAAAAATAAACTGCACATAAGAAAGCCGGGCACACTGACAATTTAGGAGCAGTATTTGTAAGCTAAAAAATAGGAGCAAAACACAAATACAAAACAGTGTGAACCCGGCTGTATGATGTGCATTTAGCATGTACCTCAGGAAAACTGACACTCTACGTAGCCATATAAATGAGTGACCCAACACAGGCCGAAAGGGTGCTGTATTGGCCAGTATAGGTCTGCATGGAAGCCAGTGCTTTACTACACAAATATATATATAAAAAAACATACATAACTTAAAACACTAAACATACCTTTTGCAGTGGGACCCTATGGCCGTGTTCACACAGCTTATTTCACCGCAGATTGGCGCCGTACGGCGCGCCAGATTTGCGCTGCAGTACGGAACCAATCCGTCGCAGTAATTACAGTAATCCACAGTTCTCATAGAGAACAGTGGATTCCGTCACTCCTCCCCGCTCGGCGAATCCACCGGGCGGGGAGAAAGTGATACGCACATTATCCAGGCGAAATACGCGCCGTGGATAATGGAAGTCTATAGGGCCGGCGGGCCGTGCCCCCGCATCCGCCCCTTAATCAAGCCGTAATTGCGAGCCGGATCGCGCTCGCAATTCCGGCTTGAATAAGCCATCTGAACATGGCCTATAGGTGACAAATACCAGTACATGGGACCTGTCAGACACCCCATCTTTCTGGTGTCTGTTTAATATACAAGAAAAGCCTTATGCAC
Organism: Phyllomedusa bahiana; assembly: GCA_025379985.1. Lineage (NCBI taxonomy): Eukaryota > Metazoa > Chordata > Amphibia > Anura > Hylidae > Phyllomedusa > Phyllomedusa bahiana. Next base: position 26,611 of record JAODAL010026226.1, read on the forward strand.
TAAACAGAACCCAGAGTCAGTGTGTACCAACTTTTAGAGTCAGTTCACACCATGAGGGGGTAATCGCTGTTATTACAGTTGCACAGATAACACTTAGTGCACCACTGTTTTTTTTTTTGGAACAAGTTCCAGATCCAATGGGACAGAAGGAAAAACAGATGCATTAATGTGTTCATTCACTCACAGGTGGACAGATGTGAAATGTGCATTGACAGGGTCCATTTTTTACACTTTCCATCACATGCATTTAACAGTTTTTAGATGCATTTTTGTGCAGAAAGGCAAAACCATTAATGCTGCACATTTGTGCACCAATAACACTCCATGTGGAAGCATCCTAAGCAATTGCTCCTCAGTATCTGCCCCTGTGCAGCTTCTCCCCTGTAGCTCTGGAAGGTTTTTCCCCTTCTAATGGGGAAGGACTTCTGTCCAGTCATTTATCTGGTTTTAATTAAGTGTCCCATTTTTCCATAGAAGGGAAAGCTACAGACAATCAGGTCTTTAAATAAAGATATATATATAATAATAATATAGAACAGGTCTCTAGGACACAAAAGAAATTCAGTTCAAAAACTAAATACCCCCCCTAAATACAAACTTGTGAGGTCACTATTTAAGAGTCCAAAAGAGAAAAATTAGAACCAATCAAGACTAAACCATGATAAGGGACATATGGCAAGAGACTATACATAGAGGAGTGACTCACCACACAAGGTCCAATGTATAATGCAGTCATGACATCTTTGGGTTCATCCAGAAGGAAGGGGTCATCCATGGCTGTGTTTTAACCATTACAGCCTCTTCAAACAGAAAAAACCTGCAGAATAGAAGTAGCTATCCCTATACTCTATGCAGACCCAAAGCAAGGTGACCACCCCAAAGAGGGCAACCCTGCAAAGGGGATCCTGGCAGCCCTACACAAAATAAATCCCCACTAACTCCAATCTACAGAGTATGTGTGTCAGCATGAATTTATACCCAAAACCGCACCCTAAGACCCAGTAAGGGAACAGAAGGGGGAGGAGACAAAGAAGAGCTCCAACCACAGTCCTTTCCCAATCTAATCCCATCAATATGGCCAATGGCATCAGGAGGAGTCATAGAAGAACCAAATAGTGACGGGTGCAGTATGGAAACTTACCATCCCAGTTTTCAGATAAGAACGTATACGTTTACATCATGGGCACAAACACTAGGATACATTTTCCATTGATGTACATTGTAAGAAAACCTATACTGCAACATATATTTTTTTAAAACTTGATAAAGCGCAGCGCCCGGCGTCCTCCATCTGTTTGACAGAAACAGTAAAAACGGACACTAGGTCAAAGCACGTTGCATCCATCATCTATTGAAGTCAATGAACACGTGAATGCATCAGAACGGATCCATCATCCATTCAAAATAATGCAGCGTGCGCGAAGCCTTAGGCTCAATGCACACTGTCTGACCATGTATTAAAATGTGTACATTATAATGTATATGCTAAACATATGCCAAACGTGCGCTGTTTGGAACAAACGTTTGACATCCGTTTTTTTTTTCTGTTTTTTTTTACTAGCTTTCCTATTGGCTGTCACCTGTTTTTCCTGCGATTTGATTGGGTAGGTTTGTTTATATTTTTATGACAGATACAAGCGTATACGTTTACATCATGGGCACAAACACTAGGATCCGTTTTCCATTGACAGACAAAACCCGTGGTCCAGCAATGTTTAAATGGTGTCGGATTTTGGACTGCATTTAACATATGCTGTGTGGACTTAGGCTCGGTGCACACTGCATTAGTATATTATAACGTATACGTTAAACATACGGCCATCGGGCGCTGTTTGGAACATCCGTTTGACATCCGTTTTTTTTTCTATTTTTTGCTAGCTTTCCTATTGGCTGTCACCTGTTTTCCCTGCGATTTGATTGGGTAGGGTTTGTTTATATATTTTATGACGGATACAAACACTAGGATCTGTTTTCCATTGACAGACATTGTAAAAAATCATACACTGTAATGTATACGTTTTTTAAACTTGAGAAAGCGCCGCGACCGCATCCTCCATCAATGAAAATTAAACACATTTGACAGGAAGTGTAAAAACGGACACTAGGTCAATGCACATTGTATCCGTCACCTACAGGAGTCAATGAACACGTTAACGCATCCGTTCTCCCTTCTATCATAATGGATCCATCATACGTTCAACATAATGCAGTGCACATTGAGTCTTAGCCTTAGCTCGGTGCACACTGCATTATTTTGAATGGCATTGGCCCAGCGTCCGTTTTTACACCTTCCATCAAATATGCGTATAATTCTGACAGATGGAGGACGCCGGACTCTGCTCTTCATCAAGTTGGAAAATAAATGTACAAGTTACAGTATACGTTTTTTTTAACAATGTCTGTCAATGAAAAACTTATCCTAGTGTTTTTGCCCATCATAGGAATATAAACAAACCTACCCAATGAAATTGCAGGGAAAACGGATGACAGCAAATAAGAAAGCTGGAAAGAAATAACTAAAAGCAACAAAACGGATGTTAAACGTCTGCTCAGAACAGGACTCGTTTGGCGTACGTCTGGCTCATACGTTACAACATACGCGGTTTGACGTACGGTCAGTCGGAGTGTGCGCTAAAGCTCAGGGCACACTGCGATATTATGAACAGATGACGGCTCCGTTCTGATGCAAGGATGGATGCATTACCGCGTTCATTGACCGATGTAGGTGACGGATGGAACGTTCATCGACAAAGTGTCCGTTTTTACACTTGACAATAAATATGCGTATAATCCTGACAGATGGAGGGCGCCGGGTGCTGCGCTTTATCAAGTTGAAAAAAAGGGTATATATATTACAGTATACGGGTATTTCAATAGGAATTGTGTCCTAGTTTTTGTACCTGGGTGTAAACGTCATAAATATAAACAAACCTACCCAATCAATTTGCAAGGAAAAACGTGTGACCGCGTCTGCTCTAAACAGTGTACATTTGGCATACATTTAGCGTATACGTTATGACGCACACGTTTTGGCGTATGGTCAAATGCAGCGTGCATAAGGGTATGTTCACAAAGCTTAAAAAGCAGCATATTTCAGCACACATTTCGCCACATATTGCGCATGATACGCGGCAAAATGCGCACCGCAATTACGGAATTCATAGCTCTCATAGAGAGCTATGGATTACGTGTCGTACCCCGCACGTACAATACAATCGTACTATTCGCGCTGCAATAAGCCGTGTGAACATACCCTAAGGGTCCGTCTATACAGTAAGGTTTTTGGTCGGTTTTTCAGACGGTTTCGGATTTGAACGTCGTCTGAAAACCGACCAGCAACCGTCCCCATAGACTTTAATAGAAAATCCGCGCAGCCGTCCACACTGAACAGATTTTCAGCCGTATGGATTTTGTCATTCACATCTTGGGGTTGAAGATGCAGCTGAATGGTTGAGGAGGACGAGCGAATCCACAACCTGCAGACAGAACCGTCCCCCAAAACCATTCAGAAGATGACAAAATACCGACCGGGTCCTTAAGATCAGAATCTGAGCGGTATTTTGTCACTGCCGTGTGGGCGGAGCCTGAGCCTTAGGGAGTGTGCACCCGGCACTGACAATATACCCGTCGGATTACCCAGCCCGTATTGTGTCCTTTTTGTGAACACAGAGGGGCGGTTTCCGGCCGCTGTTTGCGGATTCGCCGTCTTCCTTCGCATTGAACAGTTCATGTTCTGCCTGAAAACCGGAGGGAAGAATGAACAGGTTCTAAGGTTTCTAGACGCTCGGATTTGCCGTCAGGGAACCCGAGCTCTGCAGACTACAGCTCAGACTTTCTATTGAGCTCTATGGGGACGCTTGACAGTCGGTGCCTTGTGGACGGACCCTTCTCAGAGATCATTGTCCGCTATCACTTTACTGCTACATTGTTGCCACATTATTTACTGCCAGATTTACTGACACTCATGGGAGCCTGTGGGATTGCTGCACTATTTATCATAGCGAAAAGTTACTAGGAATAAAACTGGTAGCAAGACTGTCTTTGTTGCCCATAGCAACAATCAAGCCCAAAAACAGGGGCCATAGAACAATCGGCTATAGGCCCAATCAGAGCCCATAGAACCCAATCAGAGCCCATAGCGACAATCAGCCCCCATAGCGCCCAATCAGAGCCCATACGACCAATCAGACCCTAGCCCATGACCCTGAAAATAACCCAAGTGCCAATCAAAACCATGCAAACTCAGAGCCCCAGCCAGGGGTTATAGCCCAATTTCAGAGCCCTAGGCCTTTCAGGCCCCCATAGAAAATAGAGCCCTTAGCAACCTCAGAGATGGGGAACCAATGAGCCCACAAGAACACAGGACGCAACCAACAGAGTTTTGAACCTCATGCTGAACTGGGGGCCCCCGTGTGAGTGCACAAGGATAGAAGAGCTTGTTTGGAGAACTACATGCCAGGTTTGGTGCTTGATATGTGATGAGGTATGTTGACTTCGTCATCGTTTCGATAGTCGATATCGGAAAAAATCCAGACGATTTTCCGATAGTTCATAACCGATTATCGCCGATTGACCATTAAAGTCTATGGGAGAGGAACAACACCTTCATTATTACACCCAAACAAGGCTGGAGAAGCTGGAAATTAACACCACAACAGTCAAATGGATACTGCTACATCTTAGGCAACACACTTAGGTTATAAAAGCCACAGAAAAAAAAAAAAAATCACACCATTCACTATCCTGTCTTGTACCACAGTACCCTTAAAATGCAATAGCAAAGCAAATTAAAAAGTGCCTAGAAGGCAGGTCATGATTTGGAAAACCAACCATTTTAGTTGAACGGGGACTTTGACTATACCTGTCCTGGGCCACAGCATGACCCAGGGCCGGAGTTACAGTGGGTGCGGTGAGAGCCCAGGCTGGCGTCGGTCATCTATTAACATGCAGGTTAAAATGCCCTGATGACGCAGCAACGAAAACTGTCGTGCTGAAGCAGAGTGCAGAAGCGGAAGTGTGAGAACTCCAGCCTTCCTCTGTACACAGTCAAGACCTGGGTAGCGCTTGCCCCTCCGTATGAGTGCGGACCAATTGAGCTTCACTTGGAAATACTGGTGGTTAACGCTCCTATTACACCCAGGTGCCCTTTTTCTTGGCATTCTTTTTCTCATTTTACTCAACGTGCTGGAGGAAATGGTCTCTGTTCTTTGTTCTCTGTCTGTGCTCCATACTCCATGTCCTCTGAATAACCTACATCTGGTCAAGTCTTCCTGTACCTCCCTTGTACAATTCAGAGGAATTTTTTTACCAGCTATTTTGTACATGCAAGTTTTTTAGTACTTTTAATTCTAGAAAACACATTTTTTAAAATCGGATGGAATCCCACCATGGTCTTTGTTTCTCTTTAATTGTATTATAAATGGATTGTCTCAATAAAGGGATTGATATCTATGTTAAAGATCTTGCAAAAACAAGTCATTTTGCAATTTGTGTCCATTAACAGTGTCCTACTATTCCTGTTTCGGGACAGCACCTATCACCTTGAGCCCCTCTTGACCAGTGTGAAGAACAAACGTCTGTTAGAAACATTTTTCTAGATAGGACCTGTAGTATTGCTGCATTTCAAAGCAGCATGACCCAAAAAAATTATAAAAATGATCCCCCTTCTTGAAGGTCCACTGGCATTTGCCAATGGAACTTATTTGTGACCGGCACTCCCCTATGATTCCCCACAAAATTACCATTTGACAATGTGAAAAATTCTAAAGTTTAAAGTGATAAATGGAATACGGTGTTTGTCATGAAACCTTGGTGTCTTAGTCTCCTCACAGCAAACCAGCAAAATGAAACTGTTGGGAATTGAGAATTAAAAATTGCTAGTAAAATGATCATTTTAAAAATAAGTTTTTCAAGAGGACCATTTTGTTTGGAGAGGAATGTGAAGTAGCCCAAAGCAACTAATCGGTGACCTCGGCAATTGGGGCCACAACATCGAGATCCATGCCTGATTCATCTTGATGAAAGTCAAACGATCCACATTATCTGTGGAAAGCCGGATGCGTTTGTCTGTAATGACTCCTCCAGCTGTGCGAAGGTCCGCTCAGATATGACGCTGGCTGCTGGGCAGGACAACACCTCTATGGCGTGACGAGCCAGCTCGGGCCATTCGTCCATTTTGGATACCCAGAAGTCTATTGGGTCCGGAACACATACAAAAACATCGGTGTTGAGACGCAGATAGTCGTGCACCATGATCTTAAGCTGGTCTCTGGGTGTTGTATCTGTGGCCTGCATTGCATGCGTTGGTGAGGTGGTAAACAAAGATTGCCAGAGGTCACCCATTAGGCTTCTGCCACCTTGCCTGCTGCTGCCGCTACGCCTACTTGGCACTCTACTGCTGTCACGTCGCTGGCGTTGTTCCACCGTGACATTTGAGAACGTGAAGCAGACGCAACAGATGCCCTCCAGTTGATCAATCAGTAAGGTCTCCTTTTTCCTGCATTTTTACTCTCTATTTTGGGTGGGTGGAAGGAAAGTGCTGAGTTTGTTTTGTACCGGGATCCAGGAGGGTGGCCACCCAGTACTGTTGTTCATTTTGATGGCCTTAATGCGAGGATCATGTTGGAGGAAATGGAGCATCCAAGCACTCATGTGAGAGATGGAGCCTTGATTTCCCAAGCCTCTGGGTTGAGGGGCCACTAGCAAACTCATCTTCCTCATCTGCCTCAAATTCACGCCAACCTCTTTTCCAAAGGGCAGGGACGTCGGTGTCTAGGAATACCCTCCCTCCTCCACTGCCTCCGGCACAGCTTCAACACAGCCCTGACTTGCCTGAGATGATGCACCCTGAGAGCTGATGCGCCACCTTGCACTAGCTCTGGACCCCGAACCACTGCCTAATGAAGACCGATGAAAATTGATGAAACTGTCGGGCCTTGTGGATTTGACGGAGAGTAAATGTCTCCGTGTCCGCATCTGTGTCCGTCTCCTCCTCCGTCGTGGTGGGACCTGTGTTTCAGGTGTCCCATGATCGTTCCAGAAACTAAGATCACCACAATGGTCATGCTGACAAGGCATCGTGCGCACTGACCATTTTGGTGGCTTCTTCAAAAACTGGCAAGGATGGTGCAGAGCTCTTTCACCTGCCTCCACTCTCGGTGGCTCAACACCCCGAGGTCCGCACCGCTGCTTGTCAGGCCATGTGTCACTTCGTACTGCGTAATGGCATTGCGCTGCTGCCACAATCGCTGGAGCATGTGGAGGGTGGAATTCCAGCGTGTTGCCATGTCAACAATGAGACGGTTGACGGGGGGCCGAGCTGACGCTGCAACGCAGCCAGGCGGGATGAAGCAGGGTGCGAACGGCGGAAGTGCGAACTCAGACCTCGAGCCTTCTTCAGCAGGCAGTCCAGACCCGGGTAGCTCTTTAGAAATTTCTGGACGACAAGGTTCAAGACATGTGCCAGGCAAGGGATGTGCTCCAGCCTACCGATCTGAAGGGCGGCCAGCAGATTTCACCAGTTATCGCACACCACCTTGCCTGGCACAAGGTTCTTGTCACCCAGCCAGCGCTCGGTCTCATTGCGGAGAGCCGTCCACAGCTCCTGACCTGTGTGTGGACGGTCTCCAAGGCAGATTAATTTCAACACGGCCTGGTGTCTCTGGGCACGTGATGCCACCAAAGGACCTTGGGGGAGAGAGCCCTGCACCATCTCTGCGGTTTTGAAGAGCGTGCGCCGAGCCTGAGAGCCACCATCACCCCCAGAGACATCCACCCAGCTCACCCAGTGAGCTGTCACAGAGATATAGCGGCCTTGGCAGTGCTTACTAGTCCATGTGTCGGTGGTGAGATGGACTTTTCCGGACACAGATGCAGACAACGCGCTTGAAATTTTAGATGACACGTGGCTGGCCAGGGCAGGGATGGCTTTTCTGGCAAAGAAATGCCTGCTCGGCATCTGGTATTGGGGGCAGGCGAGGGCCATGACATGGCGGAACCCATCTGTGTCCACCAGACGGAAAGGCAACATTTCCAAGGCCAAAAGCCTGGCAATGCCGACATTCATGCTTTTGGCTTTGGGATGGTTTGGGTTAAAGTGTTTCTTCTGCTCCCAAACCTGGAAGACAGAAGGCTGGCTGCTAGACTGGCCGCTGTACGGCGTGCAGGTCGTCAAACTGGCGGAAGGAGAAGGGGTAGGATGGGTCTCTGGTGGTGCTGGTGGTACTCGGGCGATGGTGGAGGCTGAAGCGGAGGCTGATCCCTGATCATGACTGAGACATGGGCAGCTGAGGAACGCTTGGTGGTGGCGGAGGAGGAGGCAGAGACAGAGGGTGTGACAGTGGTTGGAGGCCCGGCGTCGGTCTGGCCTTTTTTGGCCAAGTGTTCCCTCCATTTCAACTCATGCATTCGCTGCATGTGACTAGACATGTTGGTGGTGGTTAACCACTTAAGGTTCTTGCCTCTACTTATGCGTTTACGGCATAGGCGGCATATGACATCGCTGGGTGAATCAGAGGCTTGCTCAAAGAAGGCCCAGGCTTGAGAGGTCCTGGACCTTTTTGACGGCGATAAGCGAGGAGTGGGGTTTGCGCTGACCGTGGCTGGCGGAATCATATCAGCGGACTTCTGCGACCGCCCTCTCCCTTTTTGTGGCGGGACCCGTATTGACACTACCCCATCGTCTTGCTCCTCGTCCATTGATGAAGCGCTCCCAAGCAAATTCTGCATCAACACAGGTGACTTGGTCGTCCTGACTTTCTGCATCCAGAAGCTGCGGGCTACAAGCAAGGGGCACTGCAAGGCGTTGCCGACCGCCCGGGATTTTTGCCGATTGACCGGCTTCCTTCACCTCCTCTGATGGCATCAGTAACTGGGCGTCAGAGCAGACTAAATCATCCTCTTGATCTTTTAACATGCCTTCTGACCCCAACCGCATTTTGTCATCAAAGAGGTCTTCAGACAATGGATTATCCACAGTGGTGGGTACACGAGTTGACATTTGGGCTGCTTCATGTTGGACAGATGCTGATGATGACGACATTTGTGGCCGTGACTGGGAGGACGAGGAGGTAAGACTGCTGGATGCAGGTTGCATTAACCACTGAAGAACAGATTGGCGACGATGTTCGTTACTTAGATTCACAGGGCCCTGACCCAGCGATGACAGGCCTGACGGTCCTGCAACTGATGATCCGCTGGCATGCGTGTTGTCGCCAGCACTGGAAGGAGCACCTTCTCTCGTACCTCTACCTCCATGTGCTACCCCCCTCTTTGCTCGCTTACCACCTGCATTTCGCTCCATGTTCAGAAATATAAAAATTTGAGAAGGTATGGAATAGTTTTGGAAAGTTTCTTATTAAAAGACGGCAAATCACAGCTATTCTCAAATCCCTCTAATCAAAACAAAATTGCTGGATTCAAATTTAACTGCAAGGTGTCTATCAACAAATCTGGACTGAGCAAAAGTGCAAAAAACACGTATCTGTTATGTTTTCGTATAATACACGGTATTTTTGGCAACAAACAACCTGTGCTGACTACAAGATTGCTGGATTCTAATTTAAGTACAAGGTGGATATATCAACAAAGGTGGAATGGGTAAAATTGAACACCCATCTGAAATATATACTGATAATAAAAGTGGAGTTTTGCACCTAACAAAGAGACCTGCAGTTACTAGAAATGGTGTGTATCCAATATAAGTTCAGGCTGCCCAATATCCAGGAAATATTTCAATAGCAAACTGTTAATAATAAAGATATTGCAGTGCAATGTCTACACTAAGTCTTGGTGAACTTTATCCAGTGTTCTTTATAGATAGAGCTCGTCTGTGTTCGCCCGCGGGGGCCCCCCCCGCTCCCTCCGCCGTGACTTTACAGCGGTAGATGCTGCTTTAAAATTCTCTAGCTAACGACATAATCTTCAAGTCTCTAATCTAACTAAATTGGAAGGATCACCGCTAATAGGAGAGCTTTCTCTGTGCAGAAATACAATAATTTCGCTGAGCTGTTTGGACACAGGCAGAGCGCACGTCCTTCTGCTATGAGACGCTGAGAGACACTGAGGCTGAAACAGGAAACGCTGTTCTATGTAAAACGAGGTCATGTGATTTTTCCAGCCAATCGCAACCATACACATCCCAGTCATGACGTCGCACACACATCTCACCCTGCTCTATTCTGTAATCCGATTTGCTGGCCGCCAAAATTACAGGAAGCGCCGAAAATGGCGCGATCTTAATAGATGATGCACAGATTTTAACCTTAATTATCGCATGATCTGAAAATTTCGATCACCATAAAAACCTTGCCGATTTCAACTTTGTCGATAAAAATCGCTCAACACTATTAAGCACCACCCACTTTTGGAAAATTGCTGAGATCAGCGTAAAAGTCCGTCTCAAATTTGAGCAAATGAAGCCTCCACAAAAGGACTTCTTTACCACTAGAATAATCCAATATTTTTCACTCAAATTTTAAAAAACAGAAGTTTTGTGTATTAAGACACCAGACAATAAATCCATGAACTCCTCACGAGCTAACAATCTCACACTGAGCACAGAAACTAAATATGTAGACACTATAGGGAAATAGTTATATTCTTCCTACTTCTGGAGCTCGCTGCGCTGATCTATGGAAACCATTTCCAGCTGCTCGAAACAAAATGGGGAAGATATCAAAAGAATACGAGGAAAGAAAAATAGTGGAACATGGGGGGGCGGGGGGGGGGGGGGGGATACTGGCCGATAAGAGAGTAAAGGTATCGGCCTGTACTATACCTCTTACACAACTAAGAGTGAACCTTCAAGTGGAGCACTCACCCGAAAAGGGCAACCCCACCACACTCCCTCCTTTTAAATCCCTATTAAACTATAGAGATACTGGAGTTATGTAAAATGCTGCCTCCCCGATTTGATAGAGCAGGGAGTGATGTCCCCACAGGTCGGCTCACAGGACGCAGGCAGCTTGAGAACAGATGTGTTCTCTCCAAAGGGGATTCATTACTTTTGGTTGTGGACTGAGCTCTGTAGTTCTGTGCACTATAGATCACATCCCCTGCTCTCATATCAGTGCAGTTAGTCCTATGAAAATAGATCTGAGGCTGTGGGTGGGGCTATAACAGTGATTTGCATAACCAGGAAAAGTAAGGGTACGTGAATCTGAAACTGCCTGTGTCACTGGGAAACAGCATGGTGAGAACCCCTTTAGTTTTTTCACATTGTTGATACGTTGATCACTTGCCTATATATGTGGAGTATAAAGTAAAGTTTATTTTAAACTGCTTCAGTGCTCTTGAAGAAATCTTTTGCTTATGGGGAACCCCCTTTTGGGCCAAAGTTATTTTTCAGTCGCTAAAAAAAAGTCTTTTTTTTTTTTTGTTGTATTTTTTAAGGCTCCAGAAAATTTACTTACGGGGAAATCCTCAATTTTGAAAGACCTCCTATTAAAGGGTCATCAAGCGGGGAAACTCATCTAGAATCCGGGTAGGGGTTTCAAGGGTCCTAAGGGGGGGGGGGGGGGGTGTAAACCAGAGCCCCATGGTGCCGTAAAAATGTGGCCCCCCAATATCTTCCAGAATTACAGTAAGATAAGGAATAACAGAGCCCTCATTTGATTCATTGTATTTCCTCTACATTGACCCTTTTGGTCGTCCTGTGGGCGTTTTCAGTTGGACAAGGGAACAGAGAAAAATCAAAACTTCAGGTATTTTGCAGCAGCAAGGGGAAGAGGAAATCTGAAAGGGAAACCAATCCCCCATCCCCTTTAAAAATTACTTCAAAAAGCAATCTGAACTGGGGTTTTGGGGACTTGGACTTAGAAGCGGTGACCGAAAGATGTTTTTTCCAATGTAGAATCTATTTCATCTCCTGAGCATCAACCCCAAAAGAGGTTTTTTAGAGGGAGTGTTTTGTTCCTTTTTTCACATTAAGAAAAAAAAAAAAGTTAAATAACTTGAATTTGGATGAGCGTATGAAATGAGACAATTGTTAACCATTTTTTTTAGATTAAAAATTTTTTCCCCCATGTAACAATTTTTTTTTAACCCCCTGAGGATTTTATTGGTTACGGAGAAATTTGTTGGGAATTTTAATTTTGATTCCCTTATATTGAAGGTACCATCAATTGAATGCCCTTTTTGGGGGCAGCCCCTCCACGTACAGGCAGGCTCTAGGGAGTCTTTTCCCATCCCCTGCCCTTTTCCCCCTCCCCCTTACTTTTTTGTGGGGTTTCTTACTCTTTTTTGGAGAAAGGAATTGTCCTGGGGGGAGCAATTTATTGGAGATTGGGTTTTCGTGCGTAAAAAAATAATTTCTACCCATTTTGGGCCTCTGTGTGATAAATAATCCAGTAATAAAATCATCCACTTTGAGCACTTTGGGTCATTGGTAATTTGTGTGAGTTCTTTATCTTTATATTAAGAGATTTTTTGGGCTTTAAGGTAACTTCGTCCTTTAAAAAACCTTGCTTTTTCGTGAATAATTTAAAGGGGTTAAAAAGTTTTCTCCCCAATCAGGGAAAATAAATTTCCCACATTGGAAGGACGCCTGCACCTGGCCTTAAACCTCAGAACGATCCCAATACTGGCTCTCCCGGGGGGCGTATCGAAAAAACCAAAGGACAAGGGACGATGCCGTTGGATCTCAGATTTAAAAGAATCTATGGAGATCAAAGGAAAAAATTTAAAGACCAGTGTTTGGATCCCGCCTGCCTTTAAACCCCCCCCGGGAACTTTAACAAAAACCTCAGGAAAGGGGGAAACTGGGGAGTTCCGGAAGGGGATAAAAAACACCTCTGGGGAAGAAGCCCCCTCGGGGGTAAACTGAAGTTTTGTGGGGCAACCGATGCAAAAGTGATGTAGCTACCCAAGAGCTCCCCCGATCACATAAAGGGGTTCCCCCCAAAAGGGGTTTGGGGACATTAAAAACCACAAAAAACACCCCAAAATATTTCCTTCTACTAAAAGGGTTTTTCCCTTTTTTTCAAAATTTTTACTTTTTTTTTTGGGGGTTTTTTTTTTAAATGAAAAAAGAAAACCCAGTTTACCTAATAAAAACTGGTTTCAGGGGAACAAAAGTTCATTTTTATCCAAAGATAAGTGGAACATTTACCTGTAAATATGGAACAAGACACCAAAGAATAACACGCTCTAGACTTGTGAATATTTATGGGAAGCTGGACATTATTTCCTCTATTTACATGTCAAATTTGACCCCTCTTACCAGTGTCTGTATACCCGATAGGAGCGCGAGCCAGCGACGGAGCGCGAGCCAGCGACGGAGCGCGAGCCAGCGACGGAGCGCGAGCCAGCGACGGAGAGCAAGTGTATACATACATACATACACACACATACATACATACACAGTTACATTTGAAAGACTAACACTTCTGTCTGATGAAGCGCTGGTTTACAGCATGAAACGTGTTGCCGTGAGTGTTTGAAGTGGAAAGGTCTAATACAGGCATCCTCAAACTATTGTTCGGAAACTACAACTCCCTTCATGCATTTATATCATCTTTAACAGTGGGAATGATGGGAGTTGTAGTTTCCCAACAGCTGGAGGGCCGCAGTTTAAGGGTGCCTGGTCTAATACCCTATGTTCATTAAAATATATTAGAATAAACCATAATAATAATATCCTCGTGCTTTGAGAAAAGGTTTTCTTCTAGAACTAGGCGCCGGGGAATTTTTCCCTGCAATCAACTATTATACCTGGAAAGGGGTCTACACTATGCCTGAAGAGAGAAAACTCTGGCCAAAAAGGGAACACCCATATTCACCCCACCCCCCTTTTGGGAAATTGCTGAGATCACGAAAAACCATTTTCCCAAAATTTTGGGAAAAGAAGCCCCCAAAAAGGACTTCTTTACCACCAGAATAATCCAATATTTTTCACTCAAATTTTAAAAACAGAATTGTGTTTAAACACCGACAAAAAATCAGAAAAGCCTCACGAGCGAACATCTCACCCGAGCAGAATCTAAATTTTAACCTATAGGGAAAATGTTTTTATTCTTCCCATTCTGGAGCTCGGGTGTGGGATTAAGAAACCATTTCCACGCCCCGAAACAAATTTGGGGGGGAAATCTAGAGAATACAGGGGGAAAAAAAAGGGGCAATGACATTGGGGGGGGGAGGGGGGGTCTTGGAATCGGCTGATAGGGATACCCATGGGCCAGATACCTTAACTCTTCTATTTCTTACACAACTAATAGCCTGACCGTCCAAGTGGAGCACTTGCCCCAAAAAGGGCGACCCCACCGCACTTTCCCTCCTTTTACATCCCTATTCATCTATAGAGATCGTGGAGTTATGTAAAATGCTACCTCCCTGATTCAATAGAGCAAACTATGCCCCCACAGGGGAAAGACCTGGCAGCTTGAAAACAGAGGTTTCCTCCAACAGGATTCTTTACTTTTTGGTTGCTGATGGCTCTCATTCCGTGCATATAATCCACTTTGCTCTAATACATGCAGTTAGTCCTGTGAATATGGATCTGAGGCTGTGGGTGGTGTTACAGCAGCGATTCGCATAACCAGGAAAAGCAAGGGTATGTGAATCTGAAGCAGCCTGTGTCACTGGGAAACCGCATGGCGAGAGCTTCAAAGGCATACAATTTTCAGTTGTATACCCTACAGTGCTTGTTTTTTTTTTTTGGAAACAAATAGTATTTTTTTAATGGGGACTGAAATGAAGGTCCTCATTCGGCCTTTTTCCGATCCATTGAAAAGTTTCACCCCAAGGAGTTGGGGGCATTTGGGAAAAAATCAAAAAAAATGCCAATATTTCCTTCTACTGAAAATTTTCTTCTCTTCATTTATAAAGTTTTTCTTCATTTATAAAAAAAAGCCGTCACTAATTAGAGAACCGGATCCCGGGGTTGTGTGAAAAACCCCCCAAATAATATAAAAGGGGGAAAATATACTTATAAAATTAAATATTTTTTTCAAAAGATAAAGTGGAACATTTAGGTAAATGGAAAAAAAAAAAGTAAATTTTGACCTGTGATTTTTTGGGAATGGTATATTTTTAATATATTTTTAAGGCTTTTAATTTCATTTAAATGGTGATGATGAAAGTTTAAATATGTAAGAAAAAAAGAGAAAATTGTCGACATGAAGACCAAAATTAATGAATTTTTTTTATGGAAAATTGTGGATCAGGTAAAAATTTTCTAAATTTTTGGCAAAAAGAAGCCTCCACAAAAAGGGGGCTGCTTTCCCCCAGAAAAATCCCCAAAAATGTTCTAAAAAACTGGGCCTATACTTCCCTTTACCAACTAATAGACTGACACCCCCCCCCCCCTCTCGCCGGGGCACTCACCCGAAAAGGGTGCCCCCCCCCCAACTTTCCCTCCTTTTTTCCTGTTCTATCCCCAATTCCTAAAAGAAATTGTGGAGTTATGTAAAAAGCTGGAAAAGTTTAAAAATTGTGCCCAAAAAAGGGGATGGTTGAGGCCAACACTGGATTACTAGTTCATCACTGGAGAACAGGGTCAGTGTGGACCCTCCGAGAGGCCTCAGTCACCTCTTATCCGACGGCTCATGACATGAGGAATAAGTAGTGATAAGCATTAGGCTATGTTCACACGGCTTAAAATGGGACATAATTACGCGCGTGATTACGTCCATAAAATACGTCCATAGTACGTTCGGTGCTGCTCCCGGAAATACGGACCAAAAAAAACGCTTCGGGGATGTAAATTATTGAAACGCGTATTGCACGCTATTTTTAAGTCCGTAATTCAGTCGCGTATTTCTGCTAAAGGCAACCCCAAAAAACACAGTAGCATTTTCAAAGTGAACCATCAGCACCCATTTTTTTTCTTTGAAGATATTAAGATATTGAAGAATTGAAGATCCTGCCAACTCCGCTGTTGCCGTCTTCTCAACAAGGGGACTTCTGGTTCTGCCGCACACAGATCCCGCCAACTCCGGAATTGCTGTCTTCTCCACAAAGGGACTTCTGGGGTTCTGCCGCACACAGATCCTGCCAACTCCGCTGTTGCTGTCTTCTCCACAGGGGACTTCTGGTTCTGCGCACAAAGATCCTGCCAACTCCGGCTGTTGCTGTTTTCTCCACAAGGGGACTTCTGGTTCTGCCGCACACAGATCCTGCCAACTCCGGCTGTTGCTGTTTTCTGCACAAGGTGACTTCTGGTTCTGCCGCACACAGAGACTGCCAACTCCGGCTATGCTGGTCTTCTCCAAAGGGGACTTCTGGTTCTGCCGCGCACAAGATCCTGCAACCCGGCTGTTGCTGTCTTCTCCACAAGGGGACTTCTGGTTCTGCCGCACACAGATCCTGCCAACTCCGGCTGTTTCTGTCTTCTCCACAAGGGGACTTCTGGTTCTGCCGCACAAAGAATCCTGCCAACTCCGGCTGTTTGCTGTCTTCTCCCAAAAAGGGACTTTGGTTCTGCCGCACACAGATCCTGCCAACTCCCCGGCTGTTGCTGTCTTCTCCACAAGGGGACTTCTGGTTCTGCCGCACACAGATCCTGCCAACCCCGCTATTGCTGTCTTCTCCAAAAGGGGACTTCGGGTTTTCTGCCGCACACAGATCCTGCCAACTCCGGCTGTTGCGGTCTTCTCCACAAGGGGACTTCTGGTTCTGCCGCACACAGATCCTGCCAACTCCGGCTGTTGCTGTCTTCTCCACAAGGGGACTTCTGGTTCTGCCGCACACAGATCCGGCCAACTCCGGCTGTTTGCTGTCTTCTCCACAAGGGGACTTCGGGTTCGGGCCGCCACAGATCCTCCCAACTCCGGCTGTTGCTGTTTTCTGCACAAGGTGACTTCTGGTTCTGCCGCACACAGATCCTGCCAACTCCGGCTATTGCTGTCTTCTCCACAAGGGGACTTCTGGTTCTGCCGCACAAAGATCCTGCCAACTCCGGCTGTTGCTGTCTTCTCCAACAAGGGGCTTCCTGGTTCGCCCCCACACGGGATCCTGCCAACTCCCGGCTGTTGCTGTCTTCTCCACAAGGGGACTTCTGGTTCTGCCGCACACAGATCCTCCCAAACCCCGGGCTGTTGCTGTCTTCTCCACAAGGGGACTTCTGGTTTCTTGCCGCACAAAAGATCCGCAAACTCCGGCTGTTGCTGTTTCTGCACAAGGTGACTTCTGGTTCTGCCGCACACAGATCCTGCCAACTCCGGCTTGTTGCTGTTTTTCTGCACAAGGTGACTTCTGGTTCTGCCGCACCAGATCCTGCCAACTCCGGCTGTTGCTGTTTTCTCCACAAGGGGAATTCTGGTTCGCCGCACACAGATCCTGCCAACTCCGGCTGTTACTGTCTTCTCCAAAAGGGGGACTTCTGGTTCTGCCGCACACAGATCCTGCAACTCGGCTGTTGCTGTCTTCTCCACACCATTTTAAAAATATATTAAATTATACTGATGAATTTTTAAATAACAATAAAATTGAATTAATTTTTGGAAAAAGTCGTTTGTTTAAAAACTGCTTAGCAGTAACGGACACATTCCCTAAAATTTGACCTTGTGCTGTGTGTATTTTTCCCACGGGGGTTTTTTGGTCCGGGGAGAATAAATGTTGTCATTTTTCATAGCATATGGAATATGCATGTAACATATTTTCTTTTACCATATTTTCACATGGACCAAGACGCCGTGGGAACATACCCACAGCACTAACCAAGTTCGTTTATTTGTGGTGCAATGCAAATATGTTAAAATATTATTTGCAAATATCACAACCTGAAAAAACATAAATCAATTTACAATTTTAAAAAAATGCTGCAGTATATTTGTTTTACTTTTTTTCTACATTTTTCAAACCATATTGCATTACCAGCAGCATCAAGCAGATATATGCAAATTTAACGCAGGTAATGCAATATATTTTGATGTTAGGGTACTGAAATTACATGCATTTTACGTATAGAAAAAATACATGCACAAAAAAGTAGAGGTCCAATATGCTTGTTATTTACAAAAAAGTTAAAGACAATGCAAACAACAAGCATATGGCAGAATGCACAGTATAAAAAAAATGACATCCACATTTCTAAAAAATCCTAAAGTAAAGAAATGCACTACTTAAAATGGACATTACATACAGTTCATATTTAATTACATTAATTAAAACATTCATAACACTTTATGTAATCACAGTAGAGACATGTAACTTACTAAATAATCATTAACATTTAGAAATCTGCTTCTACATACATGTTCTACTACACATACATTCAGCTAAATTGCAAACATAGATGAAAAATGGTGGCCTGCTGCCCTGCTAGCCCCCCTCTCCCCCCCTCCATGCACAAAAAGCTCAACACGGTATAATTGCGGTGTACTGTACACCCTGCATTTATGCCATGTGAACATAGCCACTGCATTTAAAAATTACCTCCGATATGGGGGGCACCCACATTTTAGCGCGTGCGTTGGGTTTTGGCGCAATTCCCCGGGACATGCTGCTGGTATCTGCTGCTTGCCTCTATGTTCATGACACTGGCTTAAAATTTTGAATATTATCTGCAAAAAATCAGATTCAAGCATAGTCCCCCTCCCCAAAAATTGATACAAAAACCAGACAGTCTTGGCTAGAGAACTGAACTCTATTTGAGCCCCCTGAACCCTATTTGCAGTGTAATTACCCTGCAAATACGCGTCACAAAAAATGTGGCACTGATTTTCATGACGTAAATACGTTTCCCCATTATTTTCTATGGGGATAGAAGGCGTAATTACGTCGCAAATTTCGGCTCAATAATTGGACAGGGGACTTGATTTTGAGATTCGTAATTACGCTGTGAAAACGCAGCGGGAATTACACATGTAAATTACGCCTCGTGGGGAACAAGGAACATATTTTACATTTGCAATTTAATTGAATATCCCCTGACCATTATTTTAGGCGTATTTAGGGACGTAATTACGGACGTAATCACGCCCCATTTTAAGCCGTGTGAACATAGCCTTAGGTTCTTAGGCAAGGCTAGCCTTATGTTACAAGGTGTCCTGTGCACGGTCTTTTTGGAGCACAAAAAATTTCCCAATCTATACACCCATCACATGACTGGATGGATAGATACATTTTAATCCCTCCCTAAACTGAAAACTTTAAATAAAAAAAAAAACACAAACAAGCATGGAGAATCCCTTTAAGGTCTGGTTCACTTCTCCACAAAGGGTCAGTCCAGAACTTCTATCTGAAATAGCCGCCAGATCCATTACATGACGGATACAGACTGTCCAGTTTCTGTTGTGGAGCCGTCACTTTAAAAAAACTTTCATAAAACCCAAAACCCAGCAGAATCTGGCAGAACTTGTACTTTGGACGGCCCCCCCTGGTTTTCAACCCAGGAAGGTTTGGTTTTTATCTTTCCCTTTGTGATGCTTCCTGCTTTAGGCAATCACAGTAAAAACGCCATAGAGGAAGCAACTTCACTCCCTCCATCTAATAAGAATGAAATCAGAACCTCAAGGGAGATATTTTAAGAGGTTATTCCCTCCACATTGATTACCATTAAACATGGAGGCAATGGAAGCTGCCAGTCAGCAGACAAGAAGCAGTGGAGTAGCTGGGAGAGCCAGACACTATCCTGAGAAATGGAGCCAGGAAAGGAGAGGAGACTGACACCCAAGTACAAGCACCGCAGTGGGAAGGAGACTGCCGAGACTTACTTGGTCTAAGTTGGACCCTTACCCCTGTGTTTACAAGCGCTGGACTCTAGGGACATGCCTCTCCCACTATTCTATCCATATATACAATAAGGTTTTAGGGGGCTGTGTAAATAAGTGGATAATGTACTTTTATAGAGCTGTCTATCTAGAGGCAAGGGAGGTCATACGTGTTCTCCCAGATTTATATATATAGTTTCCATTTGGTTGTAATACTTTAAAAATAAATTCTTTGCCGCAGCATTTCTGGAAATTTCTGCCCACCAGACAATGCCTTTAAGCCATAACCTTTTTTATGTTTATTTTTCAGTTTACCCATCAGTAAATTATGGTATCATTAAAAATGTATTTTGACCCACAAAAAAATTAAAAATAAAGAGACAAAGCACTCATGTGGGTATAAGATTTTCAAACTTGACAGACATCCTAGTGAAGAGTCATCATGTAGGCACTCATCAAAAATCCAGGTGTGGTTCCAAGGGCCCTAAGTGGGGTGGTAAACTGTGCAGAAACTGTCCCCTTTAAAAACGTGGATTTGTCAATATCTTTTTGGAATTCCTGTAGAATTATAAGATCAGTCATTTGATTAATTGTACTTCCACTGGCATTGCTGTCTATTTAGAAACTGGGGATATCATCTGTGTTCTCCCAAATATATATCTAGTTCCCATTTGGTTTTATTTATTTATTTTTTTTAAGTATTTTTTTTAAATGTGTGTCAGCAATTCTGAGATTAATAACTCCCCCACGCTCGTACCTCCTCCGGGCAGAGCTCTTGTTTCCTTTCCCCTCCCATACAAAAAAACAAATAAGATTTAGGTTTCATTGGTACCAATTTGGATTTAGTTTTTAATTTCATTTTCCCTTTTACTGGGGAGCTCAGACTTCAAGTCATTGTCAAGATCAGACCTATATAAAACTCTGCAGCAAGACTCATTAGTGTGATGTACGGATATAAACTAACATTTATGCGACTCAATTCTAACTTTGTAGGAATTTGGGAATAAAAAAAATTGTGCTCAAGTACAGAGTCCATCTTCCTACAACTGTGTGGTGCTGCTAAGGGGGCAGTTTGTGTGCAGTCATATGCAAATTTATTCCTGGGGAAGTGGGAAAGATTTTTTTTTATGCAAATATATTGATGGCTCATAGTTCAATATTGGGGTTGATATATTGACGACGTCTTAATATGGAAGTGTTAATTAAAAATATTTGACACCTTGAATGACAATTGTTTGACTTCAATTCACTCAAATAAGGAAGATAGAACATGGATTTTCTGTATGTGGGGTTTCATACAGATGAGGGGTTTTTATATTTTGATGTTTTCAGGACGAGTAGGTATACAAAAACACTACTACATGCACAGTCTTGCCATCCTAAAAGTTTGATCCAAAATTTACCAATTGGCGAATATTTACAGATCAAGAAGATCTTCTCTGCAGATAAACTTTCATGAAATGTGCAGAGAAATTGAATTGTCCATTGTAGATAGCCATGTTCAGAAAATATAATGTGCTTACCACTAGGCGAAAGCAATTAACGGGCAATTCTGGGGGACAAAAAAAATTACTAATAAAACTGAAGTAGATTCTTTTTCTTAGATGCAAGGTGAAACAATTTTTCAATGATTTAAAAAAAAAATTGTTGGAAATTTGGGGTATTTTATCAGCTGATCATATCTTAAAAAAAACAAACTAACTGCCATCCCATTACTGATCAGAAATCCTCAAATTTGAAAGACCTAGTGATGAGTCATCATGCTGGCATGCATCTAAAATGCAGGTCTGGTTCCAAGGGTCCTAAGTGGGGTTGTAGACTGTGCGGAGACTTGCCAGTAAATATATGGTGGCCGCCAATATCTTACAATTCCAGCAAGCCTAAGGAATATAAAGATCACTCACTTGGCTAACTGTGGTCACTCTGGCATTGTGTACTTGGCTCTATGTCTGTGTGGATTGAATTCAGTCTGACTCCTCAAATTAGTCTCCGGAATTCCCTTGAACATGTCCTACATATTATTGCAGCAGCAGCAAAGGAAGAGGACATCTCAAATTTTTTAAAAAAAATTGGCGCCCCCTTAAATTTACTTCTAACTGCCAAGCGGGGAAAATTGGGGAAAAATTTTTGGTGGACTCTAGAGGAAGATGATCTTGACTCAGGAGAGGAACTGGATCTCTAAATTGGACACCAGATCTTCAAAAGGTTTAGTGTTTAAGCTTTGTAACTTTTCTTAGTATGGTTGATTTTTTTGGCACCCACCCAACACGTTGCTTGCTCCTGATAAGATTCGACTGGGGAATGGCTGAATAGCAACACCAACTATAACCCGGTGAAACCATTCTGCGGCTGACAAAAGCCGGCTCCCCCCCACCAAAGGGGGAGGAAAACCTTAGAGTTTTGTTGCTAAAGGGTTTCCCTTCCCCTATGGAGAAAAACCTGGGTTGCCCCCTTTACGGCATGCCACTTTTTTAATCCCCACCCACTTTTGCGTAAAACTCCATCCCAAATTTTTGCGCCAGTAAGGCTCTCATGAAAGTATGACTACCACCAGAATAATCTAATATAGATAACATGTAATATATATTACAACATCTATGTTCTTCCCCTTTCTGGACTGCTAGGAGTAATAGAAGCCATTTCCAGTGCCCTCTCAAAACAAGGGGGGAAGAAAAAGAATAGGGGAGGAAAAGGACACTGGGGGAAAATTGGCCCCAAAAGAACTAGAAGACTGAAAGTATCCAGCCTATCCTATCCCTCTTACACAACAAATTTAACGACCCCCCAAGCAGCACTCCCCCCGAAACGGGCGACCCCACCACCTCTCCCTTTTCCTATACCTTAATCCCCATTCCTCTATGTAAATATTTGGGCACCGGAAACAAAAGAAAAAAATTTAAAAATAATTCCATTTCCCCCGCGCTGTATATAAAGATGAGGTCCTGTTTTTTTATGTTTAGTCTTATTAGCCCCATATTAATTTTTTTTCCTTTCTTAAAAAAAAAAAAAAAACCCAAAAAACTTAAAAAGCTGATTGAAAGGGTGTTAAGATTGACATTTTGTAATTTTTTGGGGTTTAAAGTGCCCCAAATTTCTCTAAACCCTCCTGTAACTATATCCCTAACCCCAAAATTATTTTTTTTTTTTTTCCCTATTTTTTCTAATGCTTTTTTAATCACAAATGAAATTTTGGCCCCCAGCAGTGGCCCAAAAAGGAAAAAAAAATCTGTGGGAACCCAACTGTAGATGACAGTGATGGCCGAGATTGGAGATAACACTGCTCCCAGCCATCCAACCTCTTAGATGCTGCAGTTGGGTACTGTGGCTTCTAAATGGTTTGATGTATGGAGAGGGCTCCCTCTGTCACCCATCAGCACTTCATAAACATATTGGGGTGCTGTGTTGCCATAGCAGCTGGAAGCCTGGCCTCAGGGCCATTATAACCCAGCCAATAAGCACCAAGTTCTTATGCAAGGTTTTTGGTTACGAGAGCCCGGTGCAAAAGGGGGTTTTTTTTTGGAGCAAAAAAAAAGTCCCATTTTCCAAACCATCAAATACTGGATTTAACATGTTAATCCCCCCCCCCCATTTTTTTTATTTTTATTTTTTTAAAGGAGAAGCCCTTTAAGGTCTGGTTTACTTCTCCACAAAGGGTCGCAGAACTTCCATCTAAAAAGGATTCCCCAGACCCATTACATGAAGATAAGATGCCCGGGTTTTTCTGTTGGGGGCCCGTAGCAAAAAACTTTTTTACTTCTCTGACAAAACCATCGGGCATGAATCTAGCAAAACCTTGTATCTCTTCCGGGCTAATACACAGGTGATGAAAAAATGTACAGAGTTTTTTCATTCGGTCACTTCCTGCTGAGAAGAACACTAGTGTACACCCGTAGGGAAGCAATTGTACTTCCCCAACTAGTAGTATCTCTTCCTTGATGTTCTAAGATTTCATCTAAAGGTTATTTCACCACCTGATTACCTTTAAACAGGGAGGCAAGGGAAGCTGCCAGTCAGAGGAGAAACACGGAGTAGTTGGAGAGCCGGACACGTACCTGAGAAATAAGCCGGGAAAAGAAAGGAACTACCCCTAATACAAAACTGCAGTGGAAGGAGACTGCAGAGACTTACTTGGTTCCATTTTGGATCCAAACCTCTTCTGTTTAAAGCGCGGATCGGGATGTTTCCGCTCTCTAAATATTCTATCCTTTTTAATACATATATACAAAAGGGTTTTAGGGGTCGTGTAAAAAATGGATATTGTACTTTATAGAACTGGGATTTAGAAAACGGGGATTTTTTGTGCTACCCAAAGTTTATATACAGTTCCAAATTTTGGGTTGAAATATTTTAAAAAAAAATTTCTTTGCCCCCTTTTAAGATTAACCTCCCCCCAGAAAATGCCTTTTGGGGGGTGAACTGTCGGAGCTGTCACCTTAAAAAAAGTGGACCCCTAATATCTTTTGGAATTCCAGTAAGACTAAAAATTATTAGATCACTCATTCTATTAATTGTAATTCCACTGGCATTGTTGTCTATTTAGAAACTGGGAAGGTCATCTGTGTTCTCCCAAATTACACACTTTTTTTTTTTTTTCTATAAGTTTTAGATCAGCAGTTTTAGATCAACCTCCTCCCTCAGGGTAGAGCTCCGATTTAGCGATTCATATTCTTGTATGGAAAGGGAAAGGAAACAAGGTTTAGGTTTCATTGGTACCAATTTGGAGAGAGAATTAGTTTTTAATTTCATTTTCCGTTTTACCGAGGAGCTCAGATGTCAAGATCAGACCTATTTTAAAAAAAAAACAAAAAAAAAAACAATGTAGCCATGACCATTAGTTTGATAGTATAAAAGTTTGTGACTATTTTAAAAAAATTTTTTGGAGTTTGTACTTGCAACAATTTTTTTTTTTTAGAATTTCTAAATCCATTTTATACAACTTCAGGGGACCCCTAGGGGGCAGTTTTGAACCCCTTTTTGCAAAGTTATTCCCGGGGCTGTGGGAAAAAAAAAAGTTTGGACTTAACATTTTTAGGCTGAAAGTTAATTTGGGGTCATTTTTGCAACATTTAAATGGCAGGTTTTTCGCATTCAAGGTGTCAAAAAAATTTTTCAAAATTTTTTGAATTTAAAAAAAAAAAAAAAAAAAAACCACCCAATAAGGAAGACAGAACAGAATTTTTTTGTAGTGATGTTTCTACGATTTTTTTTTTTTTATTTTGAACTTTTCAAGTGGGTTACAAAACACTCTACAGACAGTCTTTTCCATCCTAAAGGTTTTGATCCAAAATATACCAATTGGTCAATATTTACAGATTAAAAAGGGCTGTCTAAGATACATTTTTATGCAAAGTGCAAGGAGTTGAATTAGTTTTTTAGCATGGTATCCAAAAGGATAATTAATGTGTTCCACTGGGTGAAAAAAGTGTGTTAAAAAAGGGCAAGTTTTAATTTTTTAAAAAAAATTAAGATTAATTTTTTAGCATTAAGATGGGGGTTCCCAATAATTTAAAAAAAAATGTGGGTATTTTTCAATGAATTTTAAAGAAATAATTCCCCAAATGCCCCCCCATTACTGTTTGGGAAAAAAAACCCCAAAAATTGAAAAAACATTCTAGGGAAGGGTCATCATGCAGGCACTCATCCCAATCGGTATGGTTCCAAGGGTCCAAGTGGGGGTTATGAACTAATGGAGAAGTTGCCGTAAATATGTGTTGCTACCATTCTTCAAGAAAAAGGGGAAAAGAATCTCTCATTCGATTGTAGTTTTTGGGATTGTTTTACGCGGTTATGTCCCGGGACCCCGATAGGTCAGTTTACACAAGGAATTTCAGGCCATTTGCTAGGTCTTCTTCATAGTTAATTAATTTTTTAGTATTTGGGTAGCTTGTGTTATTGTCAAGATCAGATCTAGTAACAAACTCTGTAGCCCATAAGTCATTTTTGGGGCGTTGATATAAAAAGATTTGTGATCAATTCTAACTTATGGAATTTGTACTCGGCACAATGTTATTTTTCTTCTTTCTCAAATCTTTCTTCCTACAACTCTGAGGTACGCAAAAGGGGGGGAGCTTTAGCACCCTCCTATGCAAAATTTTTTCCCGGGGGGTGTGGAAAACATTTTTTTGCAAAGAAACCATTTCCCATGGCTGAAAGCAATTTGTTCCTTTAATGATGGTCTTAATAGGAAGGCAATGTTTATTTATTAAAAATATTTGACACCTTAATGAATCATCGGATTTTTTTTAAATCCCAAATAGGAAGACAGATCATGGATTTTTTTGTGTGGGGTTTCATCAGATGAGGGTTTTTTATATTTGTTTTGTAGACCTACTCTTCCTGAAACGGTCACTCCAGCAAAGCTTGCCACCCAAGGGTTTTTTCCAAAATGTACTAGCAATATTTACAGTAAAAGGATTGCTCCCCAGATACATTATGAAAGTACTGGGAATTGAAAATTTAATTTTTGAGCATGGTATCCACGATGGCAATTTCAAAGTGCTTACCAGGTGAAATCAAAGGGGATTAATAAGGACAAGATGACATGTACACAAACAAATTAAGGCAAGATTCATTGCTCAGCATTCAAGGTGGAAGCAGATGTCCAATGCTTTGAAAAGAAACAGTATATTTTAATAAACTGATATCATATAAAGAACCATATTTCCCAACTGCCCTCCCATTACATACAGGAAATCTGCAAACTTGAAGACCAGTGGGAGTTCATGCAGGCACCACCAGGGACAAGTTGGTTTCAAAGGCCTTAAGTGGGGTTGTAAACTGCGGAGACTGTTGCCTCTAAAAATGTGGTGGCCACCAATATCTTTAGGAACTCCAGTAAGAACAAGGAATATAAGATCCCCCATTTATTAAATTGTAGCCCTCTGGAGTGCACTTGGCTATTTTTCCCCAAAAGTGGGGCCCAGTTATGTCCATTTGACTACAATGGAATTTCAAAGAATTTGGGAACATCTTCTTGGTATTACTGCAGCAGCAAAGGAAAAGGACATCAAGGGCAAAACCAATCCCGCGTCGCCTTCAATTTCTTCATAACAGCAATGCTGAACTGAGGATTTGAGGAATTGATGAAGTTTTGGTGGATTCTAGAGGCAGCGAATGGAATAGGAACTTGACTAACAAGACCAAATAGATCTCTACATCAGAACCCAGATCTCCACGATGTTTAAATAAGTTTATTTAAAAAAAAAAAAAAAAAAGACACACACCTTAAGCACAAATGGTTACCTGATTTAGTCTAGATTAGTCTTTTTAAACAGTGAATAATGTCTAGTAAAGAGGTTAAAAGGGTTTTGCCACCATAGAGGATGGGATATGTCATTATCTGATAGGTGTGGGTTCCACAGTTGGGACCTGCATCTTTCTTGGGATTGGGCCCCCAAATCTCTCAGTGTAGACTGGACAGTGTCACACTTGCACAAGACTCTCCGGCTCTGCTCACAACTCCTACAGAAGAGAATGAACGCACCACTCGGCCGTACTTAAAAATTCCGTAAAATGGGGAGCAACTGCAAGTGTGGCAAGATCTCCAGTCGGCACTGTGGGTGGCAGACCCATTTGGCTCTCATTGCAAAACCCCTATAAGATATTTTTAAGTTCATGATTAGTGTTTCTTCTGATTAACCTAAAAAGGGACATGTGAAATATAAAACATGAAAGTTGCTGGTTCCTAGCTGGAGAGGTCAGAATGTTTTTCAAAATCAAAACCGGATTCTTTTTGCAGGAGAATCCTATCCTGGCCTCCTCCTCTTATAGGAGGGTTCACACTCGCACCTGACAAGTTTCCAATCCTTCCCTACTCCATTATGGATCTCATGGAGATGACGAGCTATAGGAGTATTAGCATTTCCAGAAAGATCAGCATCATTTGGGAGCCTTTTGCCAGATTCGCCCATGGTCTTACAATGTATTCAGATGGATGAGAACATGTATGTTCACATATGGCACCTAAATTTTGCAGTACATTAAGGAGCTAATAGTTGGGAATTAGATTGGAGAAATCTTTGACTAAAATTTTAACTCCAAAACCCAAGCCCAGCTCAGGTTGCTTGAAAAGCATATTCATACACACAGCACCTACTATAGGTGCCCAGCACAACAGTGCTAGCCAGAAACCACCATAAATGTCAACTATACGGTTTCTGCCATAACAGTGAGATGCAGGTGTCAAATGTGATTCTAATGATGCCTTTTCTAAACATTGGGTTACAACCATCTCTAGTATCTCCAATCCCTCCTGTCACATTCTCCAGAGGACTCCCTCAAGATAAGAGGTATTGAGCCTCGACCTTTTGTTCTTCACCTGGACCTAGCCATCGCCTCCAACCATCAGGAAATCTTGATTATAGAAAAAAAAATCTGGAGATTTCTCATCACATAAGTGGCAGGATGGCTCTGCGACTGGCCTGTAACCATCTGTGGCCTGATCTCCTAATCCTGCTCTGCTATGGGGTGGTACCGACAACCGATGACAGTGGAGAGACACCGATGGATCTCATATTAAAGAAACTATGGAGATCAGAGAACAAGATTGATTTCAAGATCTAGTGTTTGGATCATCTCCTCCTCTTTACACCCCCGAGAACATTACACATAAACCTGCAGGAGGATGGGGAACACTGGGGACCTTCCTGGAAGAGGAGATCTACAACTACCTGCTGGGGAAGAGGCAGCTCCTTTGGGGTTGAGGTCAATGAAGATTCACAACTGGTGGCTGCTGTACAAAGCGATAGAACCTATTTAGAATCTATTTGAGAGCTTTCTCTCCCCCATATCATATAGAAGAGGTTCACCCCTGAGGGATTGGGGACATTAGAAACCCATCAGAAATTTAACATCCCAAAGAGGTTTTTTTCCTCTTCCACATTTAAGAGTAATACATTTGACCTCTTACCAGTGTCTGATAAACAATTCTACACACCTAGGACCTCAAGTAAAAGTAGATAATTCCAGCTGAATGAGACCACATCCACTGTTATGCCACAACCATTTTTAGAAAATTGTCAACATCAGCATCAAAATAGTCAAATATGAGCACAGAAAGATCACACAAAATTTGACTTATTTATAGTCTGGATTTTTCTAGATTTTCCAATATACATTAAAAAGTTATATCAGACAATAACTCCATGAACATAATCACAAGTGAACAATATCTCACTGAGAGCAGATAATACATGGACACTATAGGAAAATATTCTTCCCCTCTGGATCTTGTGGTGCGGATACATAGAAGCCATTTCCAGCACTCGCTGCTTGCAACAAATGGGGAAGAAATCTAGAGAAAAATATGTGGAGGGAACATGGAGGAACATGGACACTGGTGGAATATTGACTGGTGAGAAATAGACTGAAGGTACCCAGCCTGTACTCTCCCACTTACACAATGAACAGACTGACAGTCCTGGCAGAGCACTCGCCCCCAAAAAGGGCGACCCCACCACACTATCCCTCCTATCACCAGTTCTAACCCTATTCCTCTAGGTAAATAGTGGTGCATGTAACAAAATTGAAAATGAAAGCAAGTCCCCACCTTCCTGGTGCGGTCTTTGATAGATGGGACCCTGTGTTTCTCTGGTTAGCCTTAGAAGCTCATGCAAAATTTTTCCTAGTATTAGGATTTGACAATAGGTGAAAAAAAAAAAAAAAATAATAAAATATATATATATATCCATATATATCCTAAATTTGTCAAATCTTAGGGTCACTAAAAAAATCTTCTAGTAACTATCCCTAATCTGTGTTGTTGGATTGTACAAAGCACTAAAATGCGACAAGAACTGTAAGTGTTGATTTAGAGGCCTGAATGTACAAAAGGATCTACAGGTCGCTGTGGGAGCCCAGAGAACGGTGATCCTGGGCATTCAACCCTTTAGATGCTGCAGTTATTAGTGACCGCGGCTTCTAAATGGTTTGAGAGATGGAGGAAGCTCCCTCTGTCACCCAGCAGCACTTCACATACATGATAGCGAGATGCTGTGCATGGTCATGATAGCCGGGAGCCTGACCTCAGGGCAGGTATAACCCAGTGGTGGGTCGAGTACAGTAATTTCATTAGCCCCCCTCCACACATCTTCCAGAATATTTTCATATATTAAACGACTACAGCTTTACTCAGCTGCTGTATATATTATATTGTAACAGGTTTCCTCCGTCCCACCTTCTTTAGAGGAGTTTCCACTACAATTCTTAACTCAAGTTGTAGCGAGAAGTAAATAACTTTTTAAATACATTGGTCTTTTGATAAAATCTCTTCTCTCCTGATCCAGGTAATATCTACTCTGAGCGCACACAGGTTTCTCCGGTTACCATCCTGCTCTGCCTCCCTGATTCAATAGAGCAGGAGTGATGTCCCCACAGGTCGGCACATAGGACGCCGGCAGCTTGGGAACAGAGGTGTTCAGTCTAACAAAGGGGATTCATTACTTTTGGCTGTTGACCTTGAGCTCTATGCACATAGATCACACCTCCGGCTCTCATGTCAGTTCAATTAGAAGAGCTGTGAATATGGATCTGAAAGGCTGTGGGTGGTGCTATAGCAGTGATTTGCACAACTAGGAAAAGCAAGGGTATGTGAACCTGAAGCTGCCTGTGTCACTGGGAAAAACCATGGTGAGACAACCCCTTTAAGGCATACCTTATTTTTCAGTTGATATATCTATACGAGTGCTTGATTTCTTATAGTGGAACAATTTTTTTTTTTTTTTTTTTTTTTTTAACGGTGCCATGCAAAGTGAAGAGTCATCGTGCAGGCACTCATCACGAATCCAGGTCTGGTTCCAAGGGCCCTAAGTGGGGTTGTAAACTGTGCAGAGACTTACCTGTAAAAATGTGGTGCCCACCCTACTGTACGTAAAAATATTAAACCGGCCTTGACATTTCGCCCAT
>JAODAL010026227.1:0-57159 GCA_025379985.1 Phyllomedusa bahiana
AGTTTTTCCCTTTTATGCCTCACTCCTTGATTTTTTTGTGTTTTTTAGCTCCCAAATTTTGGTTTTACTTAATGAAATAAAGTTTCATGTTTTATGGGAAGCTGGAGTTTTTTTTACTAATTTGAATATGGCTCACATACTTGTTTGACTTAACAGTAGCCTTGGCCGCTTTAATTAATTTTGGAACTTTATCTCTGTGAAAAAGGTAATAATCATCAGGAGAATCGTCATCAGAAACATCCACGACTATCTTATCCTAAGAGACCAGCATAAGATCAGAAGAGAGCAAGGGCTTGAGAGAGACCGCCTTCTTATCACAACCAGCTCTCTTGAGTCTAACTACCGATATCATGTTTTAAAATGTATCAGACAATTGTTCTTTAAACTAAAAGAGGAATCCCCTGGCTTCAGACTAGCTAGATACATTTTCAGTTTACTAAAATAAAGCACATTTTTTATGCTCAGTTTTATCTGACACTGGGTTACTCACAATCTCTGTACATATTGTTCTGTAATGATGTGAGAAGGATGTGGTGGCAAACTTCAATGATTGTCTTCTGACTCATGTACAATCTTCACTAATGATTTCAAAGAGAAAAAATGAGCAGCAGAATCTCTGTATATAGATGCAAACGGTAGAATGAACTGAGACCTAATACTTTGAAGGGAGTTTATATTAACATGTACACCTGTGAGTTCGGAGTCACCCTATCCAGCCACACACAGTTTCACCCATAGGGTCACATATATGAAAACTGTTTAGGTCTAAAAAAGTGAGTTTTAGACCTAAACAGTTTTCATACATGTGGCCCATAGTCTCCAATTGTTACCCACTGAAAACTCTCTCTACTACTCTCCTCAAGAGGCTGTGTCCAAGCACTTTTTCCAGTTATCTAACTGTATTCTAAAGAGGATGTACTGCAACTGCTGCTTGAAGGCAGCTAGTTCTCCCGCTTCCTGCACAATTTTTGACAATTCTGCTCATTGCATACAAACACCAGACTTATACCCAGATTTAGCTCTCTGCTCACCAGTTGTACCTAAGATAGATGACTGCAGTGCCATCTGCCTTGAATGAGGAATGACCCTGTTGACAATACAGTGCCTGGACTTTCTCTTTCTGTGAGATGTAGGACTTTCCAGTAGGGATGAGCGAACTGTAAAATGTTCGAGTCGAACCTCAAACTGTGAGAAGTTTGGTTCGAAGTTGGAGTCGAACTCGAACTTCGAACCCCATTAAAGTTAATGGGAGAAGATGTTCGGGTTAATTTTTATACCTATACAGGTGAGGAGAAGCTGGAATTACCATCCATAACAGTACACCAAAACTAGGCGCATTATACGCAGGGCACAACACATTGTAATGTGCCTAAAAATGATACGCTGTGCACATCCATAACACATTGCGCCTATTGAGGCGCATTACATAAACTAGTAATGATATATTATGCGCCTCCATTGAGCAATGCACCTCGATAGGCACATTACATGCACTACCAGTGATATGCTATGTGCCGTGATTTGCATAATGTGCCTCAATAGGCGCATTACATACACTACCAATGATATGCTATGTTCGGTTATTTGCGCAATGCGCCTTTTTAGGCACATTATGTTTACTTTGCAAGGTATACCTGACACCAGGTTTTTGAGAGGATCGTACTTTAACCCCTTGCCACCGTAGCCAGTTTTGGCCTTCCTGACAGAGCCCTGGTTTTAAAATCTGACATGTGTCACTTTATGTGAGAATAACTTTTTGACACTTTTACCTATCCAAGTGATTCAGAGATTTTTTTCTCGTGACACATTGTGCTTTAAGTTAGTAATACATTTTGGTCCAAAAAGTCCTTGTTTATTTGTGAAAAATATCAAAATATCATGAAAATTTGCATTTTTCAAAGTTCAAAAATTTCGGTGAAAGACAATAGTTTTTCCACTCAAATATTTTAAACTAGATCTACCTGTTATGTAGGTTGGTAATTTTTTAAATTTTTTTTTACCACTTTAAAGGGCTTAGAAATTTAGTAGTATTTTTCCATTTTCAAGAAAATTAGCAAAATTGTTTTTTTTTTAGGGCGCCGGTCTGACGTGGCTTTGTGGGGTGGCATTTTTGATACCCCAATAAATGACCCCATTAAAAAACTACACCCCTTAAAGTATTTTTAAAAGCATTTTAGAAGTTTGTTGACCTTTTGATATTTCACAGAAAATTAAAAGCAAAGTGGAGGTGTGAAATTTTAAATTTCACTTTTTTTGCAGATTTTCAATTTTTATTCATTATTCGCTGGAACCTAGTAGATGGGGACATGGAAATGCAGTTAATATTGATTCCTCAGATTCTGAATTTTCAGAGATATCCCATATGTGGCCCTAATGGGGCTATTTTGGCTCAACCACAAGCCTCAGAATTGGAGGTGCACCTACCGGACTCTGGGGTCTCATTTTCATTACAATTTTATTTAGGCGCCATTTTTTAGGTTTGCGGACACCCGAAGGTGCCAAAACCTAAAAAACTCCCCTAAAAAGACCACGTATTGGAAACGACACCCTTTACGGAATATATCCAGAGATGCAGTGAGTATATCGACCCCACAGGTGTTTCACAAATTTTTTTAGCATTCGGCTCTGAAAATGTAAAAAAAAAAATTCCAATAATCTGCAATTTTAGCTGAAAATGTTGCATTTTTACAAGGATTCCTGGAAAAAAAGCACCCCAAATTGTGTTACGCAATTTCTTCCAAGTTCGGCAATACCCTACATGTGGGTGTAAACTGCCGTTGGGCCAAAAACAGGATGTACCGGGAAAGGGAATGTTATTTTGGCTTTTGGAACGCAGAAATTTTTATGGGTCCTTTTCGCATTGCAAAGTCCCCAAAGTAAGAGAAACAGGTGAAACCTTCCAGAAGTGGCCCCATTTTTTGGGTTCAACACCCTCATGGATTCATCTATGGGTGTATTTTGCATTTTGGGGGCACAATTGTTCCGTAGTTTTTTTTTAGCATTGGGCTATGAAATGGGGGGAAAAAACGCTTTTCGCCATTGTTTTTGGGCTTCATTTTTACAGTATTCGCAAATGGGATAAATGAAAGGATAAATTTTACTATGGTATTTTGGTACAATTACAATGATATAAATTTTATTTTGTTTATGTTTTATTACTTTTACACAATAGAAGTGATTTTATAAAAGTTGCGTTTTTATTGTTGTCCTATTTGACAGCCAAAACTTTTTAAATTTTTTGTATTTTGGAGCTGATTGTGGCCTTGTTTTTTGCAAGATGAGTTGATGTTTTTATTGGTACCATTACGGGGGGCATATGATCTTTTGATAACTTTCATTAAAGGTTTTTGTGAGGCATTTTGAACAAAATACAGAAATTCTGGTATTGTTTTTTATTTTTTTTTTTTAAACAGCGGTCACTCTGCGGCATAAAATGAGATGCAGTTTTACTCAGCAGGTTGATACGATTACAGCAATCCAAATTTGTATATTTTTTTTTATGTTTTACTGCTTTTACAAAAATAAAAACACTTTTATTCGAAAAGGAAAACAGTTTTTGAAATTGCCATAGTTGAGGCCCCCTATTTTTTTATTTTTAGGTTTACGGAGTTGTATACGGGCTTGTTTTTTGCAGGATGAATTGACGTTTTTATTGGTATCCTTTTTGGGGGGACAAGACTTTATAAATCGTTTTAAATCCCTTTTTTGGAAGGCGGGGAGAAAAATACTACAATCCTAGCAGTGTTTTTTATTTTAATAGCGCTCACCGTGCAATATCCGTGACAGTTAGTTTTATTTCTGTGGGTGAGACGATTATGGCGATACCCAATTTATATGTTTTTTTATGTGGAAGCACTATTTTTTTTTTTTTTGTGTTTTTATTGTGTAAAACAATATTTATGCATCGCTATCTTTTGATAGCCATAACTTTTACATTTTTCCGTATCAAAAGCTGTGTAAAAGGATTTTTTTTTTTTGCAGGATGAACTGACGTTTTTAATTGGCACCACTTTGATGTTGATATGCGTTTTTGATGACTTTTTACTCCATTTTATGTGCTGCGGGATGAACAAAAATCGCAATTCTGTGACTGCTTTTTGTTTTTTTTTCTTATACGGCTTTCACCATATGGGTTAATTAACATGACAGATTTATAGGGTGGGTCGTTACGCATGCGGCAATACCAAATATGGGTACTTTATTTATTTTTGATCTTTTTTGGGGCGATTGGCATTTGTAAAGGGGAAAAGGGCGGTTTTACGTGTTTTTATTTTTTTTTTTGTGTTTGTGTTTTAATTTTTTCCACTTTTTTTTTACTTTTACACACTTATTTCACTTTTCCCCAGAGGGGAATTGTATGAACGATTGTCAAATCGTTCATGCAATAGGAGATCAGCACACAGTTTATAGCTGTGTACTGGTCTCCATGGCAACTGTCAGTCACGCTGCCCACAATTGGATATATACCCTCAACACCATGTCCCCTTCAGGTTTGAATGTACGTAATGAAGTATTACTTCATTACTAATTTACGGATGCATTTGTTTCCAGTATATTAATATAAATACTTAATGACGTAATCACAGGGTTTAGAGAGGTATATGATTATTATCTGAGTTCCTGATTGTATTGTATGTAATTTTATGTCCTGTATTCACCTTGTTTCCTCTTTTTAATTCAGGTCATGTTGTTTATATATATGTATATCCTTTCTCTTGTTGTCTGTACACCTGTGTGGGGGACTCTATCGATGCATCACCTTTCCACGTCATGCCGCGGCGGATACCGTTAGAGGGCGTGGTCAAAGGTGTCATCGCCAGGCCGTCATGTTGCTCCACTCCATTATGGGGCGGGGTTTTCGTTGGGGGCCGGGTTTGGGCACGTGTGACCGGGCGTCCCGGATGTGCTTTCTCCGCACAGGTGAGTTTGTTTAGGTACAGTATATAAGAAAGTTATGAGTGTGCTGTACTTGTGCTACGACTAAGGGTTCGGAGGAACCTGAAACGCGTCAGCGTCTGTTCTGGCCATGCCGGCCTTTTGTGTCTTTACATGATTTTACATCATTAAATTTGCATAGCTTTTTTCATTGATCCGGAGTGCTGGCGATTTCTTCTTGGTGCTACGTTACTTTTGCTTATGTCAGAGCGCAGCCGTGCAGCCCGGGACATTACATTGGATTGGTGAGCTGGCTATTTTGCTGCTTTATTTGCCGTTGTTCGTTTCTGATGCCGTGCATACCTTCCAGTACTATTATTGTACGTTATTAATACAAGCTATGTACAAAAAATATTTAGAGTGATTACATGTAAAGACAAGCTAAAAGTATATTTGATTATACAAGTGAAAATTTGAGTGATTATTATCATTATGGCCTTTTCCATGCGCCTCAATAGAGGTGAAAAGGTGGCACAGGTATTTGATATACAGGACTCTAGAGAACCATCTAATCAGGAGTGGCGTGATAATCTAAGGGATTTGTAAAAAGCCTTAACCCATGAAACACGATATGGTGGGACTTGACTACACTGCAGCAATATATTCAGAAAAACATGATACCGTGGGCTTACGGTTGAGGAAGAAAGCCTACATTTGTTTACTCTGAAACCCCTTCTTGCATAAGTGGGGAAAGAAACCCGTCTGTATGTCATAAAAAACCTGGAATGATAATACATGAAGAGCAAAAACCAACGGGGGCCCCCTTTCCCCCCCCAAAAGGGGGAAACCCCCCGGGGGGGAAATTTTTTTTTTCCCCGGTGGGGGGGCCCCAAGGGGGTTTTGGGGGTTTTTCCCCCCCCAAAAATTTTTTTAACCCAAAAAAAATTTTTGGGGCCGGGGGGGGGGGGGGGGGGGGAAAAACCCCCGGGGGAAAAGGTTTTTGGGGGGAAAGGGGCCCCCCTTTTTTTTTGGGGTTTTCCCTTTAACCCCTTTTTTTCCCAAAGGGGAGGGGGTTTTTTTTTTGGGGTTTAAAAATTTTGGGCTTTTGGGGGGGGGGAAAAACCCCCGGGGAACCCCCCTTTTGGGACCTTTTTCCCTTTTTTGGGCCCCCCTTTTTTTTCCCCCCCCAAAAAAGGGGGCCTTTTTCCCTTTCCAAAAATTTTTTTTTAAAAAAAAAAAAGGGGGAATTTTTTTAAAAAAAAATTTTTTTTAAAAAAAATTTTTTTTTCCCCCCAAAAAAAAGGTGGGGAATTTTTTTAAAAAACCCTAAAAAAGCTGGGGTTTTTTGGGAAAAAAGAAAAAAAAAAGGGGGTTTTGGGGGTTTTTTACCCCCCAAAAAATTTAAAAAAAAAGGGGGCCCCCGGGGTTAAAAGGGAAAAAAGGGCCCACGGGGCCCCCCAAAAATTTTAAAAAAAAAGGGGTTTTTTTTTTCCCCCGGGAAAATTTTTTAAAAACAAATTGGGCCCTTTTTTAAAAAAAAAAAATTTGGGGGGGGGGGGGAAAAAATTCCCAAAAATTTTTTCCCCCCCCCAAAAAAAACCCCCCCAAAAAAAAAGGTTTGGGGGGAAGGGAAAAAATTGGCCTTAAACCCGGGGGCCCCCCCCCCAAAAAAACCCCCCCAAAAAAGGGGGAAAAAGGGAAAAATTTAAAGGGGGGGGGCCCCGGGGGAAAGGGGGGAAAAACCCCAAAAAAAGGGGGCCCTTTCCCCCCCAAAAAAAAAAAAAAAAAAAAAAAGGAAGGGGGGGGGTTTTTTCCCCGGGGAAAAAGGGTTTCCCAAAAAAGGGGGGAAAAAAAAAAAAAAAAAGGGGGGGGGGGGGCCCCCCCCAAACCAAGGAAAAATTTTTAAAAAGGGGGCCCCCCCCCCCAAAAAAAAATTTTTAAATTTCCCAAAAAAAAAAAAAGCAAAAAAGGGGGGAAAAACCCCCCCCAAAAAAAATTTTTTAAAAAAAAAAAAAAAAACCCCCCCCCAAAACCCCCCCCCCAAAAAAGGGGTTAAAAAAAAAAAACCCCCCCCCAAAAAAAACCCGGGGGGGGGAAAAAAAAATTAAAATTCCTTTTTTTTTAAAACCGGGGGGAAATTTCCCCCCTTTTTTGGGGGGGCCCAAACCCAAAATTTTTCCCCTTTTTTTCCCTTTAAAAAAAGGGGGGGTTAAAAATTTAAAAAAAAAAAAAAAAACCCCCCGGGGGGGCCCCCGGGGGGGGGGGAAAAAAAAAGAAGGAAAAAAAAAAAAAAAAAACCCCCCCCGGGGGGGAAAAAGGGGGGGGGGGTTTGGGGAAACCCCCCTTTTTTGGGGGGGGGTTTTTTTTTAAAAAAAATTTTTGGGGC
The DNA here is from genome assembly GCA_025379985.1 of Phyllomedusa bahiana. NCBI lineage: Eukaryota > Metazoa > Chordata > Amphibia > Anura > Hylidae > Phyllomedusa > Phyllomedusa bahiana. The sequence goes on from JAODAL010026227.1 coordinate 7,262, forward strand.
CCCCAAAAAGGGGGGGGGGGGCCCCCGGGGAAAATTTTTCCGGAGGGGGGGGGGGGGGGCCCGGGGGGGGGGCCCCAAAGGGGGGGGGGGGAAAAAGGGGTTGGGGGGGCCCCCTTTTTTAAAAAAAAATTTTTTTTTTGGGGTTTGGGGAAAAGGCCCCCCCCAAAAAAAAAACCCCCCCCCCCCAAAAAAATTTTTTTTTTTCCCGGGGGAAAAAAACCCGGGGGTTTTTTTTTTTTAAAACCCCTTTTTTTTTTTTTTTTTTTTAAAAAAAAAATTGTTTGGGGGTTTTTAAATTTTGGGGAAAAGGGGGGGGGAATTTAAAAGGGGGGGGAAAAAATTTCCCCCGGGGGGGGTTTTTTGGGGGGGCCCTTTTTTTTTTTGGGGGGGTTTTAAAAAACCCCTTTGGGGGCCTTTTCCCGGGGGGTTTTTTTTTAAAAACCCCAAAAACCCGGGGGTTTTTTTGGGGACCCAATTTGGAAAAAAAAGGGGGTTTTCCCCCAAAAAAAGGAAACCGGGGAAACCAAACCCCGGGGGTTTTTTTTCCCCAAAAAAAAAAAGGGGGGAAATTTTTGGGGCCCCAAAAAACCCCAAAAGGGGGGGAAAAAAAAACAAAAAATTTTTTTTTAGGGGGGAAAAAGGGGGGGAAAAAAAAAAGGGTTTTCCCAAAAAAATTTTTTTAACAAAATAAAATTAAAGGGGGAACTAAACTTCCTACCTGGTTGTGGATTTAAAAATGTACCCGTTCAACCAAATTTAAAAAAATCTTTTTTTAAACTTTTTAAAAGGTTTTTTTCCCAAGATCCCATTGTGGCTAATATTTTTTAAGGATGGTTTCCAGGTTGTCGCAAGAGGTCAAAAAAATTAGGTAATGTCATTTACCTTAAATTTTATTAAACTAACATACATCCAAACCCATTGGTTTCGTTAAAAGGGGAAATTTTTCCCGAAAGTGGTGGCCATCCATGTAAAAATGTACTTTTGTCACCCCTTTTCACAAATTTTCAAGAGGGGCTAAATTTTCATTTTATAAAAAAAGTACATTAATTTGAAAACACGACTTCTGTCGTGGACATTATTTTAAAGTGAGTTTTGTGAAATGAAATTGTAGGCTTTCAAGTTTCCCCAAAAATTTTTAAAATGAGGGGTCTTGGAGCCGCAAAGGTAAAAGAACCGATAGGTAGAAAATTTTTCTGGGGGAAACAACCCTCACTTTGTTTGGAAAAAGCATTGGGGCCAGCATACAAAACTTTAGGGCATTTGCAATAGAAAGGGTTTCACTGGGGAAAAAGGGGGAGGTAACTTAGAGAAAAAATTAAAAAGGGCCCTGAAGCCTTTGGAAATATAACCCTCCAAAAACCATGTCCCCTTCAGGTTTTAATGTAAGTTTAAGAAGTATTTAACCCTTTATTACTAAATTTTCGGGTCATTTGTTTTTTCCAGTATATTAATATAAATACTTAATGACGTAACACCCGGGGTTTAAAAGAGGTATATGAATTTTTTATCTGGTTTTCCTTTTTAATGTAAATTGTTTAATTGTTTTTTTAAATTTTATTTTTTTTAGTTTTTTTCCTTTTTTTCACCTTTGGGTTTTCCTCCCTTTATTTTTAATTCAAAAGGGCATGGGTTTTTTTTTATTTTTTTGGGGGGGGATTATCCTTTTCTTGGTTTTTTTGGGACAAATTTTGTGTGGGGGACGCTAATTTGGGGGCCCAAATCAACCCCTGGCCCGCCCGGGACTTTTTAACCAAATTTTGGAAATTTTGGGGGCTGGCGATTTTTTTTGCTGCTTTTTATTTGACCCGGGGCCCCAACAAAATTTTTCTTTAGGGGCCCCCTCGTCCGGGCGTCCCCCAGACAAAACCCGGGGTGCTATCATTCAGCATTCCCGGGCTTTTTGGTAAAAAAGATCAGTAGGGCGTGGGGCGCCGTTTCTGCGCCCGGGGGGCGCAGGCAAACAGGAGCTTTACTCCTGCTGCCCGTAGCTGCGATGTCCCCGCCACGATTCGCGACTCGAGGGGTTAATCCCTTGTGGTCGGAAAATTTACTCCGGGCTGGGGGTTTCGGCAAGATGCCAGCCGGTAATTCCCCCGGTTCCCTGCCGCGATTTTTGCGCGCTCCGTTGTGAGGGGCGCAAGATGCCCTGACGTACCATAAAGTCAATTTTTTCGGGGAACTCCTTCCCGACCTTGAAGTTAAAGGGTACGGGCAAATGTCGGGAAGGGGTTTAAGGGGTACTTAAAGATTTTTTGCGCCTTAAAAATGCCGCCCGGGGACCCTCAATTTTCGGACATGAAAAAAATTTAAAAAAGGGTTTTGTCCGGAAAAACCCAAATCGAAACTGAAAATTTTTTCAAAAAAACAGTAAAAAAAATTTTGGTTTCCTTGAGTTCTAAAAAAAATCGTGAAGTTTGACTCGAACTTAACTTTTCTCGAACAGTTCGGTCAACACTATTTACCGGCCATAAAAATAAAAACACTTTAAAAGCGAGAAAGCTACGATCACTGAATAAAAAAAAAATAACAGAAGGACAGGTTACATTATTTCCTTGAGTGTTCAGTTGCTCAGCAGCACATGTCATCCTTGGTGAGGTGCAGGGGATTTAAAAGTATTACTTGTTTTAACCACTTCCCGACATAGGACGTATGCATACGCCCTAGCGGGAAGTGCGTTCCCGCAAATGGAAGTATGCATACGTCCTGGTGATCGTGTGGGCTTGCGGGCGGCAAATTACCGCTGGCCGCATGCCGTATCACCCACGGCCGGAGTGAGCTCTGGCCGCGGATGATTAACATTCATTACCGCAACCTATAATGGTTACCGCAACCTGTCTGATAATTGCTGTTAGAATAAAAAGTTTAAAAAAGTGTAAAAAAGTAAAAAATAAATGTTAAAAGTGAAAGAAAGTAAAACACAAACACAAAAAATAAAATAAAAACACGTACACCGCCTTTTTCCCTTTACAAACGCCAATCGCCCCAAAAAAGATCAAAATAAATAAAGTACCCATATTTGGTATCGACGCGTGCGCAACGACTTTCCCTATAAATCTGTCATATTAATTAACCCACACGGGGAACACCCTAAAAAATAAATAAAAAACAGTCACAGAATTGCGTTTTTTGTTCATCCCGCAGCACATAAAATGGAATAAAAAGCGATCAAAAACTCATATAAACTCCAAAATTGTACCAATTAAAATGTCCGTTCGACACTCAAAACAAATGTCCTTACACAGCTCTGTATACGGAAAAATAAAAAAGTTAGGGCTCTCAGAAGACAGTGATGCATAAATATTGTTTAACACAATAAAACACTTTTTTTTTTTTTTAAAGTGCTTCAAAATAAAAAACTATATAAATTGGGTATTGCCGTAATTGTATTGACCCAGAGAGTAAATCTAACTTGTCACTGATACTCCCTGTGGCCTGTTAAAAAAAAAAAAATAAAAACACTCCTGGTTCCCCCAGATTTTCTTCACCCTTCCTTCCAAAAAAAAGGGTTTTAAAAAAACTGTTTAAAAAGTTTTGTCCCCCAAAAATTGATACCCAATAAAAACGTAAAAACTTATTCCGAAAAAAAAAATCCAACACAGCCCGAAACCCCGAAAATTTAAAAAAAAAGTAATGGTCTAGCTATGGCGATGCAAAAAAACGTTTTTTTTTCCTTTTTGAAAAAAAAGTGTTTTTATTGTGAAAAAAAGCAGTAAAAACCCTATAAAAAAATCAAATTGGGTATCGTTGTAATTGTATCAAACCTGTGAGAAAAACTAGATGTCATTTTACCGCCGGGGACCACTGTAAAAAAAAAATAAAAAACTACCCGGGATGCTGTATTTTCTTCAAATTTCCCCCACAAAAACCTTAAAAAAAAAAGTTTTCAAAACGTCATTGCACCCCTAATGGGACTATAAAAACTCAAACTCATTCACAAAAAAAGCCCCTAATCAGCTTGTGCACAGAAAATAAAAAAATTTTTCGTCAGAATAGGCAACATAAAAAAGCAATTTTTTTATAGACCTAAATTTTATTGTGTAAAAATTTTAAAAAATAAAAAACTATATAAAATGTATATCTTTTCAATTGTACCACCCCCAAGTAAAGTTTTGTGCCCATTTATCCCGCCGGTAACACGGGAAAAATGAAACCCCAAAAAAAATATGGCAGAATGCTTTTTTTTTCCCCCCTTTTTCATAGCCCAAACTAAAAAATCTATGGACCACCTGAAAACATAAAATGCACAGTCACCCCCGATGAATCAATGAGGGGGTTTTTGAATCCAAAATGGGGCGATTTGAGGTTTTTCACCTGTTCTGGTATTTTGGTGGCTTTGAAAAAAGGGAAATGACCCCCCCGAAATCTGGTTTTCCAAAACCCAAAAAAAAAAGCGTCCCTCCCTTGTACCCCTGCCATGCGCCAAAAAGCATTTTTTACCCCCACATGTAAGGTATTGCCCAACTTAAAAAAAAATTGTTTAAAAAAAATTTGGGATGTTTTTTTTACAGCATTCCTTGAAAAAAAATTTAAAACATTTTCAGAAAAATTGCAATTTTGGGAAAAAAAAAAATTTTTTTTCTTTTTCCCAGCCTAACGTTTAAAAAAATTTTTAAAACCCCTTGGGGGGGGTTAATATCCCAAAATAGCCCCCTGGATATATTCCTTAAGGGGGTTTAGTCCCCCCCAATTGGGGTCTTTTTAGGGGGTGTTTATTAATTTTTTAGCCCGTGGGGGGGGTCCGCAAACCTAAAAATGGCGCCTAAATAAAAATTGTAATAAAAATGAGCCCCCAAGTCCCGGTAGGGGCCCCCCTTTGGGGGCTTGTGGTTGGCCAAATAGCGAAAAGGGCACATATGGGATATCTCTGAAAACAGCAAATCTTGGGAAATCAATATTAATTTGCATTTTCCTATACATCTACTGAGTTCTTGTGAATAATGGGCTGAAAAATTGAAAATCGAAAAAAAAAGTGAAATTTTTTAAATTTCCCTCCACTTTGCTTTATTCCTGTAAAAACATAAGGGGAAATAAATTTCCTACATGTGTTTTGAATACTTTAAGGGTGAGTTTTTAATGTGTCATTTATGGGGGTATTAACTTAAAAAAGGCCAAATTAAATCACATTAAACGGGACTGGCCCCCAAAAAAAATATATTGCAAATTTTCTAAAAAATGTGAAAATTACACTAAATTTCAAGCCCCTAATATCATGAATAAAAAAGACTTTTAAAAAAAAAAATCCAACCTCAGTAGACATATGGGATATAGTTATAAGCTTTTTTTGAGTGGAATAACTGTCTTCCCCCAAAAATTTTTTTAAAGTTTGAAAATGGTAAATTTTTCAAATTTTTCACATATTTTTGATATTTTTCACAAATAAACAAGGACATTTTAAAATCAAAATTTCTTACTATCTTAAAAACACAATGTGTCCCCGAGAAAAATTCTGAATCACATGGATGGTTAAAGGGTCAAAAAATTACCCCACATAAAGTAAAAATGGCAGAAAAAAAAATGGGGGGCCCCCCCGAAAAAAGGGGAAAATTCCCGGCTTTTAAGGGGCTTAAAATCCCCGGGGGTTTTATATTGAGGGGAAAAAAAATAAATAACAAAGAAAAAAACGTCCCAATTTTTTAAAAAAAAAAGAGCAAATAATTGATTTACAATTAAAAAAAAAGAAAACCTTTTTTAAACTTTAAAAAATCACAAAAAAAAAATTTTCAAATTAAAAAGCTTTTTATGGGGTTTTTAATTTTCCCATTTTTTTTTTTCTTTTCCCTTAAAGAATTTTTTTATACTTTTAAATTTTTTAAAATTAAAAATTTTTTTTCATATTCCAATTTTAAAAAATTAAACAATCCCCAAAATTTTTTTTAAAAACATAAAAAAAAATAAAAATTTTCCCATTAAAAACAACCCATTTAATTTTTTCTTATACAAAAAAAATTTTAAAAACCCTTTTTAAAAAACCTTTATTTTCAAAATTTGTAAATTTAAAAAAAAATTTCCCCCCAATTACCAGAAGGGTTGGGGGGGGGTAAATTTTATTAAAAATTTTGAAAAAGCCCCCAAAGCAAATTTATTAAAAAACCAAATATTTTTTTTAAAAGGGCCCCAAAAAATTTTTAATTTTCTGGAAAACAACAAAACAAAGGGCTACTTTTTTTTTTAAAAAAAAAAAAAAAACCAATATTTTTAAAAATTTAAAAACCCCCAACCCAATAAGGGTTTTAAAAATTTGGCCCCAAAAATAATCGTTTTCTCCAGGGCCCCCCCAATACCCCCACTCTAACTTTTTCTATTAAATAAATTTAAAATTTTTCCCCCATTTTTTTAAATTTTCCCCCACAACAATAACCTTTTTCCCCCAAAAAAAATTTAATTTAACCTTTTTCCCAAAAAATTTCCTTTTAACTTTTTCATTTGAAAAAAAGGATTTTTTTTCTTTTAATCCCCCTTTTTATTTTAAAAAATGCAAAACCCCCCCCTTTTTTTGAAAATATAGGCAAGAGAGGCTTTAGTAAACCCCCTTGGATGGATTTTAAAACCCCCCAAAAAAGATTTTTAACTTTTAAAAGATAGATTGTTAGAAAGGGGGCAATTTTTTAATCCCCCCGCACCCGTAGCCTTTTTTTTTGGGTTCACCCCCTCCTTACCCCAAGGGTAGAAAAAATGAACATGTTTAATTCATTTTAAAGAATTTCCCCGTATAGGAGACAAGGGAATAGTGAAACTGTTTATGGGAAAAAGGTATGGAAAAAACCCTTTTAAAAAAGGGGAGGGGAAAGGGGTTAAAAAATAGGGTTTTTTTTTTTCCCCGGGAACAAAATGGGCCCCCGAATAATTGGTGTTGTGGGTTTTGAAGGGGTTTTATAAAACCCTAAGAATCAAAGGGTACTTCACAGAAAAAGCCCGCCTTTTATTTTAAGTTTCGGGGGAAAAGGGGAAAAAACGAGAACTTTTTTTAAGAAAAAGGAAAACTTTAAAAAAAAAACCCCCTTTTTTAAAACAAACCTTTTATCAACATCATCCCCGAAAAAAATCCCAAAAGCGTTTTTCCCTAAAACCTTGCCTTCCCTTTTTTTTTTCCCAAACATTTTTGGGAAAATAGCAAAGTTGTGTGGGAAAACTCGGGCCTGGTTGGGGAAAATTTTTCAGTTTTTTAATTGTTTATAAGCCCCAAAAAAAGCAAGTTTAAAGGGCCCACCCTTTTAAGGGAAACCCCAAAAAACAAAATAGGACAAAGAGAATTTCCTTAAAAAGGGTAAAAAAAGGACATAAAAATTTTTTCCAAAATTTTAAACAAAGATAAATGGGCCCCCCCGGCCCCCCGAAAAACCCCAAAAAAAAAAAAAAGGTAAATGGTTATTGTTTGCCCCATTTTTATTTCCCAAATTTTTTTTTGGAAAAAGTTTTTTTCAGCCATAATAATTAACTATGTATAAATAGTGCCATATATCAGAGAAAGTTCTCAATTTGTTAATCCCTACAAAAAAAACAAAGGCTCACTTTTGTTATTGTGGTTGCTCCATAAATTTATAGTAAAATACACCAAAGTAATACTTTTTTGGCACAGCATGTCACAGTGTGTCACAGATATGATTTGCTTTAGACCTTTTTTAGAGCAGTCCGAAAAGGGGGTATGATTTAGCAGGAAGTGGGTGTGCCTTCCTGAAAGGGGCATTGCCATGACGTGCCATGCTCCACCAGAAATGCACCAAAAGACTAGCATATGAAATATTTATGGGTGGTCTAAAAAGTTAGACAAGTCTAAAGATGCGGCAAAATAATCAAACAGCATAGTAGTAAATGTAGGCCAAAGCTCTTGGACATGCGCAGACCTCCATCAGCCTTTGGGCCCCATAGTTATACACATGGACTCACAGGAATTTCTGCAACTATTTGTACATAGAAGAGAAATGAATGAATTGAGGATCACTACAGCCAACAGATGGCACTTCAACCCTTTTCAATCTTTTCCCATAACCCTTTTTCCCCCCCTTTTTAAAAAAAACGTGAGTCAAAAGGTGAAAAACCTCACACCCCCCAACTTGGTGGCTCTCCACAGGGATAGATTTTTTCCCCCTAACCCCTCTCAACGATCCAGCCAAAGGGGTCTATTTTCACCGAAAAAGGGGAAATACCCCCAAACAGTTGTCTGTAATGACTTACCCGGGCAGGGCCAAATTTTTTTTTCATATTGCAAGATCTTCCCAGTTACAATGAATTGGGTTACTACACCAATAGAGCACTTTGAGTTCTTCAGCTCTTTTCCCATAAGCCCTTAATTCCTACATAGAAGAGAAATGATACAACTGCTCCTGTTTTTGGGATATATATGCATGCTGGCAATGCTTGTTAATATAATTTTTCTTCGCAGATAAAGAAAATAACCACAATACGGGGTAGTACTGCCATAGATATCGGGAAAAAATCAAAATTTTAAACACAAGTTTTTTTCAAAAACCCTGGGTGTGCAGCATTTATTTTTAAGGCTTTGCAATCTGTGGCTACTTCTGTCATCTACTTGATATACAGTCACTGAAGTTGTTTTGATGGAGAACCTTTATAACAGATGAGCACTGAATTGAAAACAGCAACTTGACCTGACAGACAATAGAGTGATCTAAGCTCTTTCTGATACCCTTTATCAGAGAGGTTACCCAATTATTGTACCTGAAGTTGAATTAATCTATTGTGGGGCCCCATTGAGGAAATTTTAAAGGGTAGGAATAGCGGTGATAAAACAAAGAGTATAGAGACGGGGCCCCATTATCATTTTTTTAAATGTCCTTTTTTAAATTTTGTCTTTGATGCCCAAAGCAACCAACCAGAACTCAGCTTACCTTTTTTATCTAGTTTCCTCCTGGCTTCCTTTGGGTAACTGCTGGGTTTTATCAGAGCCAGATTCGAATTGAGTTCAGGGGGCTGTATTCCCCTTGTAACTGGGGCTAATATATAAGTCCCCAGTACAGGAAAATTAGCTTTAAAAGTTATCTAAAAATGCCCCCCAGAGGTCTTTTCTGGCCTTAAAGGGGGAACACAGTTTGTAAAAATAAAAAAATAAAATAAACACATAAAAAATAATAAATAAAACTCTGATCACCCACACCACAAATTTTAGCCTCACCCTGAAGACCTTAAAGTTTATATCACCTATATATAAACTGGGATGAAAAAAGTACATGATTATAAAACTTATTATAATAACACTTTAAAATGTGAAAAACAGACTTTAATTTATTTTTTACTATTATCCCTTATATTATTGTAAAACAAATTCTACTATAAAATTTACAAAAAAAATAAAAATTTACTGAAGTGCCCAAAAAAAGCGAAAAACATTATAAAATAACCAAGTGTGAGACAAAAATTATAGCAATCAAACCTGAAAAGGAAAAGAAAATGTAAAGTATGCCTCCTCGGGAAGGGGGATAAAACACCTGGTCAGGAACTGTTTAAACTGCTCTGGCTAAACGAAAGCTAAGCTCTGATTGGTTGCTGTGGGCAACAAAGACCATTTTACAGTTTGGCATTTTTGATAAATGATGTCCATTGTTTTCTGCTACAAACATGGTGATCAGCTTTACTTGGAATTCCCATAGAAATGAATGGAGAGTTGTGGGCAAACGTGATCTACTCTCCATTCTGAGCCAACACTGTTCCTGAGATAGGTGCAGGTCCTAGAGGTGCAACCCACACCTATCAGACTTTGATAGCATACACTATCGATACACCATCAAAGTCTATGGTGAGAACACCATTTAAGGTTCTCTTGATTTAAATTGGATAGCATAACAGTCCGAGTACAAAAAGGCTTTTATTTTTAAAACTGACTCTTTATTGCACTTGGACACTATCGAGTCAGATCATTATGACTATCACCCAATATCCAGAATAACTGCCCCTGTGCAGCATGGAACCCACCAGATGGGCTAGGAGTGACTCAATAAGGTTCTGGTAGGTTTCACAGGTATCTGGAGCCATGCTGACTGCAGTGAATCCCACAAGGTGGGAGAGGATCCATAGCAAACACAATGATCAAGGTGATCCCTCAGATGCTCAGCTAGGTTGAAGTATGTCATGTTCTTCCAACCAAAAATGAACATTTCCAGCAATGTAATATGTTGCATGGTCAAGTATAGCAGTCCGTGATCTGCAAGGATGGATTCATACCCAAGTCAGTTCAGACTGCGTTCTTACATAGTTACATAATTTGTAAGGCCAAAAAAAAATGTCTATCCAGTTTAGCCTATCGTGCTATAGTGTTGATCAAGAGAAAGGCAAAACCTCTCATGAGGTAGAAGCCAATTGGCCTCATTTTAGGGGAAAAAAAATTCCTTCCTGACTCCAATCTGGCAATCAGAATAAATCCCTGAACCAATGACCCTTCTCCAGATTCCTAGTCACTATAACTTGTTATATAAAAAAAAAAGAAAAAAGTGGTGGAGCAGAGACATAGTTCATCAAATAAATAGGAAGTTTGTTTAGTCCCATTATTACTGGTCAACCCTGGGTGCGGATCACATGAGAAATCCCTTCTTTTCTTCTTCAGTAGTTTCTTCACTGTTCAACGGCAAGGCCTGTTCTGCAGTCGCCTCCTCCTCTTCACCTGTCTCATAGGTACGGTAGGTGCCTTTTTTTTTGTACAAGTAACGAGCTATTAGCATCAGCACAATAAACAATGTTATGAAGACAGCTGATATTACACCTCCAATGAGAGCACCATAAACAATGTCTAAAACACCTGAAGAGTTTGTTGTTGCGTTCCGATCTGTAGCAGAAGTCGGTATAGTTAGAAGTACCATAATTGATATGAGCCAATAGTCAACCTTATGAAGATGGTGGCAAATGCGGCAACCATTTGGGAAATTGAGGGGATCCGATCACTGAAAATGGCAGCTGGAAGCCTTGTGAAGGCCTCCATTGCTGCCATGTTTTGAATTTCCCCGCTTCCGGCCCCAGGCAGGAAGTGTGGAAACCGCCATCTTGGTACACCCTAATGCATTGTCTATGCAATACATTAGGCTGTATTAAAAATCGCGCCCCCTAGTGGTGAAGTGCCCTAGGGGGACTCAAAGTTAAAGTTAAAAAAAAAAAAGTTTTAAAGTGTAAAAAAAAAAGGATTAAAAGTTCAAATCACCCACTTTTTGCCATTTTACAAATAAAAAAAATAAAATAATAAAAAAGTGACACATATTTGGTATCGCCGTGTCCGAAAAAAGTCAGATCTATAGAAATATAACATCATTTATCCCGTATGCCTAAGACACCGTAGAAGAAAAAAAATTCCAAACACTAAAATTCACGTCCCATAAAATTTGGAATAAAAGTGATCAAAACTGCTAGCAATAAAAAGTACACTTCAGCCGGCAAATAAAGCACCCTCAGTGATGTCCGTAGGTGTTAGTACCAAAAAGTTATTGGTTGCACAAAATGGCACCACGGCGCAAATTTAGAAAATAGAAAATGTTTGGAATTTTTTTACAGTACTAAAACATAACAAAAAACGTACATGTTTGGTATTGACGGATGCGTTGATGCATATCAACCTGTAGAATACAGAGAACACATCATTTTTAACGAAGAATTAACTCCATAAAAAAAAAACTACAAACATGGCGCAAATACTTTTTTTTTCACATTTTGCCCCACTTAGAATTTTTTGCCATTCCCCAGTATATTCTATGGTAATATGAATAACACCGTTAGAAAGTACATCTTGTCCCACAAAATAAAAGCCCTCATACGTCTATGTACGTGGAAAAAAAAAGTTATGGCTTTCAGAAGGCGAGGAGGAAAAAATCTAGAGCCATATTATTATGACCGTTCGTCAGGAAGGGGTTAAAGTGGTTTATCTATTCCGGCAGTAATGCGCCTGGATTTGCCGTACTAAAGCTATAAACGTGTAGCTTTGTACGGCTGTAGTGCAACACGCCTCCAGCGCACCCTCTATATCAGGCACATTACAAAGTGCCGTGGGTGCTTTGAAATGCACCTAATACTGGAGTGCGCCTTGTTAAAAATACAGTATAGCGAATGGGGCTGCGCCAGTTTTCGTGCTGAAAAGACGCCAGACTTCTGGCACAGCCCCATACATATATGTCGCCCATAGAGTAACTTTGATTCAGTCATGATATGGATTTGTATGAAAGTTTCTCTCCAAACGTTGACGCATTCAAAAGTGATGTATCTAGTGCAAACTATGCCAAGTTTTGGCATACAACTACTTCTAATACATCTGTTGGACAGGGCTACAACAGTTTTTTGGCTCAAACTACGCTAGAAAACTTGAACAGCCCTGTTCATACATGTTGCCTGCACTGTCTATGCACCCAAGAGTGTTCTCTGCTATGAGAAAACAAGTCAGACACTCCCCTTTTAATAGGGCGTGGCTAACAGCACCTTGACTGAGACACTTCTAGGCATATGAGATACATGAATGTGTTATATTGTATGAACTGGCATAGACACATCTAATTTTAAATGCCGCAGCCAGAAGTGTCGGCCTTGTTGTATGGAGTTATTCTTTTAGACGCAAATCTTTTACAAATATGTCATACGTGGTACCTGACTTTTGTTCTGTCATAACCAGACAGGAAACTGGTGCAACAGCCTTCATACATCTGGTCATAGCGTGGTGTAATGCATGAACGCCAGTATTTTAGTGCAAATTGCCCTGTTTTATTTTTATTATAAATTGCCATAGATTTATGTATTTATTTTTTACATGGACAATAAAGTTCCCATCCAGTCAGTGTACAAACAATGTAACACGGACACTTTTCTCTTGAATGGAGCTATGAATAGTACTGTACCTTCAGTGTACAGGGAGTTGCCAACTTCCAACGTCCCAACTTGCAACTGTCTCCTAGATATGAATGATATGTTGAAGTTACGTACTAAGTCCTACTCCATAATGAAGTAGCTCTGCCGAGACATCAGAATCATTAGTGCCCCTGCAAGTGTGGAGCAGATTTCAGTCTCAGCAGGTCTATCAGCAGTCAAAGTGCCTAGTATTTTAGCCCTCCCCATATCCTGTAGAGCAGTGTTTGTCAACTCCATTCCTCAAGACTAGACCCCGGAGTCGATTGCTAAGCTCTTATGAATTGACTTGAGGCCTTAACAACCAGCATAACAACTGACTGTAGTCCCTGGAGTCCATTGCTATGATCCAACCAATTGACTTGAGGCCTTAACAACGGACTTACTGACTGTTAGAGACTTCACAACGCAGTAAGTTATATGTCCCCTAGTATAGATAATAGGGTCCCCCAGTAAGTTCTATGTGGATATATAGTTTATATGTCTCCCAGTAGGTATATAGGCAGGTTATTGGTCCCCCAGCAGGTATATAGGCAGGTTATAGGTCCCCCAGTGTGTATATAGGCAGGTTATAGGTCCCCCAGTGGGTATATAGGCAGGTTATAGGTCCCCCAGTGGGTATATAGGCAGGTTATAGGTCCCCCAGTAGGTATATAGGCAGGTTATAGGTCCCCCAGTAGGTATATAGGCAGGTTATAGGTCCCCCAGCAGGTAGAGAGGTCTAATGGGCTAATTAAAAATAAAAAACTAACAGTACTCACCTTTCCCCCGCTCACTGAAGCTGTCGCTACTCCCGGTCTCCATGCACCGGCCCTGTGAAGTCATCAGGCCATGCACGCAGCGTGATAACATACTCACGCCGCCTGTGATGTATACTCTGGTGGACCGCAAGCAGGCTTACTCTGCGGAGCGGGGAAACTTCACTCTCTGCTCTGCAGAAGCCCTTAACTGTATGTGAGTCCAGAGAACGCACTTCCTGTTAGTCTCTAGCGCCCCCACGATCGGCGGCTTCGGGAACTACTCAAGACCCACCAACAGGTCACGTTTTCAGGATTTCCTCAGTATTGCACAGGTGATATAATTATTGTCAGTACATTCTGTAGCAGATCCAGAAAACATGACCTGTTACCGGGTCTTGAGGATTGGAGTTGAGAAACACTGCTCTAGAATTAAACATACAGTGTGGAAAATAAGCATTTGATAGACTGGTGATTTTGCAAGTTTTCCCACCTACAAAGAATGAAAGGTCTGTAATTTTTATCGTAGGTACACTTCATCTGTGAGAGACAGAATCTAAAAAAAATCCATAAAATCACATTGTATGTTTTTTTAAATTAAATATTTGTATTTTATTGCATAAAATAAGTATTTGATACAATAGAAAAATAGAACTTAATTTTTGGCACATAAACCTTTGTTTGCAATTACAGAGGTCAGACGCTTCCTGTAGTTCTTGACCAAGTTAGCACACACTGCAGCAGGGATTTTGGCCCACTCCTCCATACAGATCTTCTCCAGATCTTTCAGGTATGGTTTTCGTTGGACTGCATTGAGTTTCAGCTCCTTCCAAAGATTTTCAATTATGTTAAGGTCTGTAGAATAGCTAGGCCTCTCCAGGACCTTTTCCTGAAGTTTACACTCTTACACAAGTATATCTCTGAATCTTTGTAAATATTTCTTAATTTTTTTATTTCATACCTTCATCAGATCAAGCATACTTGAGAAAGGGGAGGACCCCGAAACGTAGCGGAAGGCTGCACACACCTGTTTGAGTCAAAGGTGCTATGAAGAAGGAGATAATTATGGGAGACACCATGAACTGATCATTTATGCTCACAGCAGGAAGATACCGCAGGTTAATTTTTATTGAAATAAAAATCAATCTAAAAAAAAAAATCGGGCTGCAGTTATTTTAAATAAATGTACCTGCACCGACTTACAAACAAATTCAACTTTAATGGGTTTTACCATGTGGTAAAATCCCCTGCACTAGTTGCTTACTGCTAGCTGTGAGCTGACCCTGCATGTGAATGAGAAAGTTGGCAATTGCGGCTGTCCTCTCCATCCACTGGCAGTTTCCAATATAGCCAAATGCACAAACTCCGATACATTCATGAGCTCCCATGTAAGTGAATGGAGAGGACGGTCGCAAGAGTCGTCCTCCTTATTCACATACAAGAACAAACCTACAGTCCCTATCTTGTATGTAACACAGTGACTTTCTGTACAGAGAAATTGCAGAAGGAGCTCTTGTCTTGATTCATTTCATATGCTATTACATGTGGAGATGGGAACAGCCCTTTACAACACATTATTTAATTTAATCACTTAAGGTTGATATCAGATAAAAATATGATAAAAGTAGCAACCCATATGATATTTTCAGATGTTCCTTTCAAGTTTAATTTTAATTGATTTGTGCACTTCCTGATGCCTCAGTTTTCCTTTTTCAGTACATTGAAAGCTGTAAAGTGTTAACAATTGAAATATTCTTATAAAAATATATATTTTAATAAGACAATACAGGTATCATATGGGATTACAGGGGCATGTGCAGGTTTGTTTATGGGGTACATGCAGTCAGTGCCCTCATAACAAACAAATAATGCCAACAACATGTACACATAACTATTACTATCATATTTACATATAACTGATGCAACTATACAGTATAAAAAAAAAATACTGTTATACTATACTATAGAAGAAATCATCAGGTATGTACATATAAATAATGATGTCATGCAGTACTAAAGAATAACACCATTATCCTTTTTATAAATATTGCCATCAAACAATAATGCAGATTAATGACTGACTGGACTACTAACAAAAGGAGCAAGGGTGCAAAGCGGAGTGATGGTGCAACAGGTAGTTTCATCTCTGCTTTACCATATGGTGATAAATAGCAACTATACAAATTACTAGTTCAGAAAAGTAAAAAGGTAGAACAGAATAAGTATCATTCTTTAAGTCTGACATTTGTACAATATATGAAGGAATTTTACAATATAAACTGAAAAAATATGAAGTGATTGTCATGGGTGGTCCTGCAGCCGTGGGTCAGGCTGCGGGCGCATCCGTGTCTGTCCCGTGCCCCCCTGGCGCCGTGGTCCGCAGGTCGGGCCGTGGGCGTACTCGCCCCCCCCGAGCGTTTTCACTTACCCTGCCACGCTCCTGTATCCACGCGGCTCTCTGACGGCTGCCGTGCACACCCGCGCCCCCTAAGTCGCGCACGCTGCACTTCTTTGAAATTTAAAGGGCCAGCACGTCAGTAATTGGTTATTGCTGGCCGCTGGTCCTATATAAGGTTTCCGCCCCGGCACTTCCTTGCCGGATCTATTGTGTCCCTAGCCTTTAGAGAAAGCGTTCCTAGTGCGTTCTAAGTCTACATCGGTATTCTGACCTCTTGCTAAGTCTCCTGACCTCGAACCTTTGCCGCCTGCCCTGACCTTACCGCCTGTCCCCGACTACGTCTACGCCTCACGATTTGGTACCACGCTCACCCTTGGCTGCCACCGCAAGCAAGTCACGTCAGTGGAAGCGACCTGGTAGTTTCCCGCCGCAGCAAGTCCATCCCGCTTTGCGGCGGGCTCTGGTGAATACCAGGTGCTACTTAGACTCCGCTCCCTGGCGTGGCTTACACCACCGCTTGCGGTGGTCCAGCGGATCCACAACCGCTGTCCGTAACAGTGATGAACAATCTAAGCAGCATGGTCTGGATACTGGCCATGCAGCTCATGTGATATACCTATCTTGTGCAACAGCAGTCAGTACCATGATGTAGGCTGTGGTGAGTACACCCTACAAATGTATGATGTCAAGTGTAATTACAATGTGACATATGTAAAGGGAACACTTAAATAACACAATGTAACTCCAAGTCTCATTCCTTTCACCCCAACACCATTTGGGCACCCAGACTGTTTGGAGTTGACTATGCTTTAACCCAGGTCTGGGGGGATCCCTAAGAGATCTGTGCTCTCAGGAGATCCCCGGGTGTTGGAGAAAGTCAAACAGGAATGGGGCCACACACATACTGACCTTTCTTTTCATTGTCTTGAGACATTTCCATAAACCCTGGACAGCCTGAATTTGATATTCCCCTTGATTAGAGTTAAACCCCAAATTTCCAGACCTCCTGGGTGTTAATTTTTTTTTTTTATTGATCTTTTTATGCTTTATTGTTCTCACCTTTCTATATTAGAATTAAAGAATTAAAACAAATTTTATTTCATTAATGAGATCTGGGTGTGGTATTTTTTACCTTTTAGTTTAAACCCCAATTGCATTGATTGTTTGTGGCTCTTCTCATTCTTTTTTATGGGAGTTCCCTTATATAGCCAAATGAATCACGGGGCTTTTTCAGAATTAAAAGTTTGTGCAAAGTGCAGTCAGTACAATAATTGTGGATGGGCTAAAAGAACCAAACACTAATGGTGAACCCAAAACCAAACTCCACTGGAGCCCTAATCATAAACTTGGTGAGTTTTGCCAAATGGTCGCTGTTTAAAAAACCAAAAATTCACTGACCCGGGTGCACAGATTTAGCAAAAAGAAACGGGAAGACTCCCAAAAAATAAGAACTAGCCAAATGGTGTAATAATTGCGAAAATGTATTTTTTTATATTTAACTTTCTTGTATAAAAATTTGGCCCCTTTTATACCTTAGGGGCTGCTGTATAAAAACATTATGGGCCTCTGTTGAAAACTGTCTCGCTGTAAGATTGTTTTTGTTGCCATAGAAAACTAAACATTTTTCCCCCCTTTCATTTTTTTCAGAGCAATGGTAAATGAAAAGGGGAGCTCTGATTGGTTGTTAGGCAACAAGGAAAAGTCTTACCCCCTTGACGCTTTTCATAATGAGGCCCTATTTTATAAAAAAGGAAAATAAAATACCTGAAATAAAGAATATGATGTGTATGTCCATGTAACATTCGGTCCTGGCTGGTGGCGTTCTGGGTCAGGGGGGGGTCTCCACTGAGAAAATTTGGTTCTTAAAATGGGGGTTTGGGGCATTCACCTTTGGTGAGGCTGGGCTTGAAATCCTTGTCACCCTCCCTTCACCCACGTTTTCCCCAACCTTAATTTTAGGGTACAATATAGAGGTTTTTTTAGCATTGCATGACTTTATTTAGATCTTGTATAGCAGATCATTTGGAGAGTATGGTCTATAAAGCTATCCATACACATAAGATATAAAACTGCAGAAATGGCCAATCCTAAACAGATTGTGGAGGCCACAGGCTTCTAGAAAGCAATGATGTCACAATAGGAAGAGAAAATTCTGTGACATCATTGCATGTTATAGACCACGTTGCCTGCACCGACAACGGCTGTGGAATGCAGTGATGTCACAGAGATGCAGTGAGGTTCCAGTCACTATTGTGACATCATCGATTTGAAGCCATTAATGCCCAGCGCTGCCTGGTATCATTGCCATTTTGTGAGTTGATGCATCTGCTGATACTTCTATCGGCTCCTACACTTTCTGATTTTATATCAGTTTGAGTACAACAACGTTATAACTTCTGTGCTTGTGGATATTTTTGCATTTTAGAACATTGTTCCTTGCTTCATCCACCATTCTTTGCTGCTTTCTCTTTCTTGGGACCGTGGACCATGAATAGAGTTCAGGATCAAGGTAAGCAAAATGTTGAGACCTGCTCTGCTATGATGTGGGATGGGGTATCTTGAGGTTAATCTAATAGAAAATAGATTTTAGTTTATTCTTACAATGTCTTTTTTTTAATATTTAGTAAATTCTATGTCAATTCTTTACTTTTAGATCTGCCCCTTAATCCGCTGAGGCTTAGGTCTCGGACCATTGAAAGGGGAACAAACACCCGGCGTCAACAAGGGGACAATACTGAAGCCCCAATGCCTCTCAGAGGAAGACGGAGGCTCCAAAATAGGGATGAAAATCGCTACCGGAGTCGTCTCCGGTCCCCAGCGGGAAACCTTTCAGGACGGGGACTGCCATCGTTCCAGTGCCAGCTGTCCCACAGCCACCACCTCAAAATGTGACTGAAAGGGCTGGCTTTCCACGGAAAGCAAGAGGGCGCGTCAAATTGAAGGCCTGCCATCTTGTCCGTTCACCTCAGACAGTGACATGACATCCTGATTATGTAGGGGAAAAAACTTTTTTTAATGGGGAGCTCATAACATCACTCCCTTGCGCCCATGCTTACCACCGGGACTGTATAACACCAGGGTGGTTGCCCCCGAGTCCCCCCCTTGCAGACGCCATTGTTTCAATTGAAAAACAAAATAGCAATATCCAGCAGCTCGGACTACAGTCCAGGTAAGAGATCTGTACATACAATACATTGGTATTTCCAGAAATAGACATCTTTCTATAATTTACAATAGATTACTCTTTGTTTCTCCTTTAACCCAGCTCAGACTTATAGTATTTGTATATTTGTCTCTTGCAGTTTACCATCAAGTTATTGAGGACTGTAATCAGAGACCTTGACCAATTCCAATGACATCCTATGGTAAGTAGTCATCCTTTGCATCTTCAGCTCTCTTCTTTTATATTGCTTACTTTACTGATTCTTATTGTTTCAATATCTAACTTGTATTCTAGGGTCTCCGGCGCAAAACAACCTGTAACAACCAAAAAAGGATCTTTCCAATCAACAGGCATTTCCGTGCTACCCTGAGGTTGAACATCCTCTCGTGCTGCCCTATTTTATTTTTCGCTGTTTATTTGCGTAGGGGCAATTTCCTGGATTTTTTTTATTTTCCCGGAGAAACCAAACGGAAACCCCTATTTTTTTCCCAAAAAAAATAAAAACATTTACCTTTACTCCTATCTTATAGACCTTTTTTTTTGTGCTTAGTTTTGATTTAATATTTCAGAGGCTCCTGTCCCTAAGAAGGATCCCTTGTAAATCGGTGGCACCAGGCTTTGATTGCCCAAAAGGGCAGCAAAAAGCTTTATTGAAATGCAGGAAAGTAGGAAAAAGAAAAAGGCTGAGGAAGGGTTCATGTGCAGAATTTTTCATTTATGTACAATAGTGTTGGGTAGCTCCCGCTCTGGTGGGCCCCCGGTTTTTCCAAACCAATCAAAAGAGCAATCAGATTGTAATCAATTCACTTACCCCTATTTCGGGAGTCCCCGACTTACATCCTTCCGACTTACATATGTCCCCTAGCTACAAATGGGGCGGGTGAATTTTTAAAACTGAGTCATGCCCC
This sequence comes from Phyllomedusa bahiana, assembly GCA_025379985.1. Classification (NCBI taxonomy): domain Eukaryota; kingdom Metazoa; phylum Chordata; class Amphibia; order Anura; family Hylidae; genus Phyllomedusa; species Phyllomedusa bahiana. Next base: position 27,293 of record JAODAL010026227.1, read on the forward strand.
CTGATAACAAGTCCCCCAAAGCCACAGCTGCACTTAAAGGGACAGAACGTTAGGTGAAAGCTTCAAAAAAAAGGGGACAGACAGCAAAACAAATGTAAAAACTTTCTGTGTACTATCCAAAATGAAAAAAAAAAAAGTTTTTCTGGGGATTACATTTAATAAATATACCCGTTCTGACTTTCATACAATTTTTAACTTAAAAAACAAACCCACAGTCCCTATTCCCTTTGTAACCCGGGATGCCTGTACTTCTGAACCTGCAGAGCTTGTGCTGAGAAACTAAAATAGTAAATGGGCGAATAAGTGGTCCACTATTTTAACTTGCTATGAGAATTTTTAAATTGCTCAATGCTCCCAAAAAAAGAAATGCAGGGGCTATTATTTTTTAAAACTTAGAATCCCTGCTTTATATTTTATAAAATCAATGCAAAACAAAAACCCAAAATTTGATAAGGTAAAGATTGTAAGGGCCCATTTACATTATGGGGCTATGTATGAAAAATGTCTGGGCTAAAAATTTACTTTGTTGCCCTAGCAACCACAACGGCCCCCTTATTTTTTCCGGGGCTATTTTGAAATTAAAGGGGCCCCCTTTATTGGGTTTTATGGGAAAAAAAAATAAAAATTTTGCCTAACGTTTTATACATATGGGCCCCATGTTTCAGGGTTACTTTGCTGCATCTGTCAGGGTTGCTGTAGTGGACGTAGTGGGCTATAGGGTGGATAGGGCAAGGATATTTTTCTTTTTGGGGGTTTTTTTGCTTTATTTCTCTTGGTTTACACTTGTTTTGAATTTTGGGATACGAAGTGAGGGTATAGTATTGGGAAATAGGGGATTTTTATAGCTTTTTACAAAAACGAATTTTTTGTTCAAAAAGTGGTGCAAATAGGGCAAATTTTTAAATTTACTCTTCAATGATAAAAAATGGTAAAGGCCCATTACATTCCATTTTGGGAATATGTCACAGATAAACCTAAAAATAACCTTGAAAAGGAGTCGACTTCTCTGTGGCAGGGCAGGATTCTTAGAGCTAATGAAGCTCTTATGAAATATACATGTTTTTTGTTGGGACATAAAGCAAATTGAACGAAATCACGCATCGGATAAATTTTTCTGAGGATACCTTTTTTTCCCCGATTTCTATGGTACCCCGTGACATAGCCCCCAAAAAGTAATGAGAATGGGGTTTGCATATCATTAAACCAGTTTTTCACTACTTTAAATTTGGGGATATGTTGGAAAAAGAGAGCAGCAAAAAAAAAGGGAGAAAAGCAAAATTATTTTGCACAAAAGCTTTGCCAAGAAGCTTTCAATTTTGCCCTGTTTTACACCCGGAAGAATTTGCGGGCAAGCAGGCGGCTTTATCAAAAAGGGGGTTGGCCTTTCGCTGCCCCAAAAAATTTACTCAAATTTGCAAAAAAAAGCGGTCAAAAGTAGCCAGAAAAACTTCCAATTCCCCGGTGGCTTAGATTTTTTGAGGGCAAGGCATGGATTTTGAAAGAAAATTTTTTATGTTAAGCCTTTAAAAATTTTGGGCATTTTACTCCCTTGCATTTTCATTAAGACGTTATTTTCTTTCCCATCTTCCCCCCTAATTTTTTTAAAAATTTTTTATCAATTTGTCTAAAACTTTGACAGGGGGGGCCTCATTTACAAAAGTCTAGCAAAAATTTTCTATTTATGCCCATAGAAACCCCGAGGTCAGCTTTCTTTTTGGATTGGTTGCTATGGGCAACAAGGATAGTTTGTTTTAAAGGTAAAAGAGGGCCCCGTATCTTGGAAACTAGATAATCAAAAAAAATGTCGCATTTGTCCTGTTTAATTTTAATAAACAATACAGGTATCTATGGGATTAAAGGGGGATGTGAGGTTTGTTTTATGGGGTACATGCAGTTTAGTGCCCTCATAACAAACAAAAAAATGCCAACAACATAAAAATCACAAAAAATTTTTTCTAATTTTAATATAACTGATGCCATTACAGTATAAAAAAAAAATACTTTATACTATATAAGAAAAAATCTCAGGTATTACATTAAAAAATGTTTCGCATACTAAAAAAAAATAACACCATTACCTTTTTTTTAAAATATTGCATAAACAATAATGCGATTAAAGACTGACTGGACTATAACAAAAAAGGGGCAAGGGTGCAAAACGGATTTATGGTGCAACGGTAGTTTCTCTCTGCTTTTCCAATGGTGATAAATAGGAACTATACAAATTACTAGTTCAAAAAGTAAAAAAGGGAGAAAAGAATAGTATCATTCTTTAAGTCTGACTTTGTTTAAAATTTTAAGGAATTTACAATATAAAAGAAAAAATATGAAATGTTTTTCCGGTGGTCCTTTCAGCCGGGGTCAGGGTGCGGGCGCACCCCTGTCTGTCCCGTGTCCCCCTGCCCCCGGAGACGATGGGGCCGCGGTCCGCAGGGGGGGCGTGGGCGTACTCCCCCCCCCGAGCTTTTTTGTACCCTCCCGCTCCTGTATCCTGTATTTGCGGGTTTCCGTGCAACCCCGCCCCTAGGTCGCCACGGGCTGCCTTCTTTGAAAATTTAAAAAGGGGCCCGCGCCCTTTAATTGATTATTGCTGGCCGTGGTCCCCATATAAAGGGTTTTCCCCCCCGGAACTTCCTTTCCGGATCTATTTTTTCCCCGCTTTTTGAGAAAGCGTTCCCAGTGCGTTTAAGTCTACTTTGGGATTCTGACCCCCTTGCCTAATCTCCTGACCTCGAACCTTTGCCGCCTGCCCTGACCTCCCCGCCTGTCCACGACTACGTCTACGCCTCGCGATTTGGTACCACGCTCACCCTTGGCTGCCACCGCAAGCAAGTCATGTCAGTGGAAGCGACCTGGTAGTTTCCCACCACAGCAAGTCCATCCCGCTTTGCGGGGGGCTTGGTGAATACCGGTGCTACTTAGACTCAGCTCCCTGCCGGGGCTTACACCACCGCTTGCGTTGGTCCACGGATCCACAACCGTGTCCGTAACAGTTAATCCCCACAAATCCCGCCATGGTGCCCTCTAACCATTTGTTGCGGATCTCACGTCCATTGTCGCTCAGCAGTCGCAGCAGATTGCACAACGGGCACAGAAATTGGATCAGCTGTCCGACATGGTGCGACAGCTCCCCCCTAAACGCCTCCGCAGCAGCCGCCTTCTCCCCCGGTGGTTCCTCCTACGCCTCCTGTTCCGCTGGCTTCGTGGGTCCCAAGCTTCGTCTCTCTCTACCATCTAAGTTCGACGGGGATCCTAAGCTTTGTAGGGCTTTTCACCCATGCTCCATGCACGTCGAGCTGATGGCCGATCAGTTCCCTCCGGGAGAGGGCAAAAGGGGCATTCGTGGTCAGCTACTTTCCGGAAGGCTCTGGCTTGGGCACCTCCCCTCTGGGACAGGAAAGACCCCGTGACCGCGGATCTACAGGCCTTCCTCCAAGAATTTCGTAGCATCTTCGAGGAACCTGCACGTGCGTCTTCTGCCGAGACAGCACTCCTGAGCCTTCGTCAGAGTGACTCCTCCGTAGGAGACTATGCCGTACATTGGCCACGGAGTTATCCTGGAATGACGCTGCCCTTTAAGAAGGGCCTATCCAGCAGGGTGATGGACGCACTGGCCGCTAGAGACATTCCGTCCTCTCTGAGCGAACTCATCCACCTGGCCACCCACATTGATGTGCGTTTCGCCGAGAGAGAGGAGGAGCTTCGCCAGAAACGAGACACGTTCGCCCCCCCGTCTCCCTAGGCTAGTCCCTGTTTTCCCAAGAAGCTCCCGCTGCCAATACCGCAGTCTCCGTGAGGAACCAATGCAGGTGGACCGGCTCATTTACGGACCAAGAGCTATCCCGTCGCCGTGTAGAGAACCCTTTCCCTGTATTGTGCTAAGTCCTGATCTTTCTCCTCCGAGGTTGCCCGCTATGTCCCCAGCCCCGGGAAACGCTCACACATAGGTCCCGTAGGATAGGCGTCCCTAGGTGCTCATTCTTCCTCTCCACGTCTCACGAAGCCAGTACAAGTCACGACTGACGCTGGCCTCTCGTTTCAGGCCCCTGCCTTCATGGATTCTGGGTCTGCCGGGAACTTTATCCATGCCTCCATGGTATCCCGATTTCACCTGCCATTGGTCCGGCTGGAAAGACCTCTGGTGATTTCTTCCATCAGTGGGGAACTACTGAGCGACTCCGTCCAGTACATCACCAGGCCGGTGTCCCTCCAGGTGGGGGTTCTGCACAAGGAGAAGATTGCCTTCCATGTGCTACCAAGGTCTTCATCGGCGATCCTCTTGGGGCTCCCCTGGCTGCAACACCATGCCCCTATGCTCGACTGGAAGACCGGCGAGGTCTTGCGTTGGGGACCGAATTGCCGGAGTCAATGTCTGGTCGCACCTCGCCTGCTGCGTGCCATCTCTCCGCAGTTATCTCCCAAACTTCTGCCAGACCTGCCAGCGGAATACCAGGACTTTGCGGATGTGTTTTCTTAAAGAAGGCCGAGACGCTGCCGCCCCATCGGCCCTATGACTGTCCGATTGACCTTCTCCCTGGGACCAGTCCCCCTCGAGGCAGGGTCTATCCGCTATCCGTACCTGAAACTCTGGCCATGTCGGCCTATATCAAAGAGAATTTGGAGAAGGGCTTTAACCGCAAGCTCCTTCTCCAGCTGGAGCCGGTTTCTTCTTCGTTGAGAAAAAGGAAGATTCTCTACGTCCCTGCATTGATTACCGGTGCCTTAACAAGGTCACGGTGAAGAACCGATATCCATTACCTCTAATTTCGGAACTCTTCGACCGGCTCCGGGGGTCCAAGGTCTTTTCTAAATTAGACCTGCGTGGAGCTTACAACCTCGTTAGAATCCGAGAGGGCGATGAATGGAAGACGGCCTTTAATACACGTAAACGGCACTTTGAATATTTGGTGTGCCTTTTGGATTATGCAACGCTCCAGCCGTCTTCCAAGGAATTCGTTATCATATCTTCGGAGACCTCCTCTATTCTTATGTCATCGTCTACCTGGATGATATACTGATCTTTACTCCTGATCTTCAGACCCATCGGGTGCAAGTACGCAAGGTACTGAGTCGTCTCCGCAGTAACCGGATATACGCCAAGTTGGAGAAATGCCTTTTTCATCGGGCAAGCCTCCCATTCTTAGGATACATCGTCTCGGATAAAGGCCTACAGATGGATCCAGTGAAATTAGCGGCCGTTCTGCAGTAGCCTCGACCTGTCGGACTTCGGGCTATACAGCGCTTCTTAGGGTACGCAAATTACTATCGACAGTTTATTCCCCACTTTTCCACACTGGTGGCACCGATTGTGGCCCTTACTAAGAAGAACGCCAATCCGAGACTCTGGTCGCAAGCGGCCGAGAAGGCATTTACGGAGCTTAAGTCAGCTTTTGCCTCTTCACCCATCCTGTCACGCCCGGACCCAGTAAAACCTTTCACTCTGGAGGTAGATGCCTATTCAGTGGGAGCAGGGGCGGTTCTCATGCAAAACGGGACCAAAGGCAGAACTCTCAATTGCGGATTTTTCTCCAAGACCTTTTCTCCGGCGGAGAAGAATTACGCCATAGGGGATCGGGAATTACTTGCCATCAAGCTGACCCTGGAGGAATGGCGCCACCTCCTCGAAGGGGCTTGCCATCCCATTGACGTTTATACAGACCACAAGAATCTTCTGTATCTTCAGTCGGCTCAACGCCTAAATCCTTGCCAGGCCAGGTGGTCGCTGTACTTTTCACGTTTTGACTTCCGGATTCACTTCCGCCCGGCAGAAAAAAACGTCAAGGCCGACGCTCTCTCCCGCGCCTCTGATACCATCGGTAAAGATCCCGGTCGTCAGCATATTATACCCCCAGAACGTTTGGTTCATGTTGCTTCGGTGGAACCTCCAGCAGAATCCTCGGGGGAAAGACTTACGTGTGTCCGGCTCCCCGAGGAAGGATTCTAAAGTGGGGACATTGCTCCCTGGTGGCCGGGCATCCTGGCGCTCGAAAGACCTTTCAGCTAATCTTTCGCTTCTATTGGTGGCCGACTCTTGCACCCCTTGCGCACGCAGGAGTCTCCATGGTCCCAGGTGTCTATGGATTTCATCACCGACCTTCCTCCTTCCTCCAGCAATACTGTAATTTGGGTGGTCGCGGACCGTTTTTCAAAGATGGCACACTTTGTCCCGTTGCCAGGTCTTCCATCCGCTCCTAGGCTCGCCACACTCTTCTTTGAACACATCTTCCGTCTACATGGCCTCCCACGTCACATCGTCTCGGACCGTAGGGTCCAATTCGTCTCCAGGATCTGGCATGCCCTCTGCTCCAGATTGCAAGTAAAATTGGACTTTTCATCAGCTTACCACCCGCAATCCAATGGTCAGGTGGAGAGGATCAATCAAATCCTTGGCACATATCCTCGCCACTTTGTCTCCACCCGACAAGACGATTGGTCCGGTCTATTGCCCTGGGCCGAATTCTCTTATAACTCCCTGGACTCTGAATCCACGGGCTCTTCACCCTTTTAAATTGTCTATGGGCTGCATCCCCGCCCTCCCCTCCCTCTGCCTTCTGCCTCCGAGGTTCCCGCGGTGGACACCCTGGTCCAGGACATGACTACCATCTGGGAGCAAACTCGCCAGTCCCTTCAGCAGGCGCCTGCCCGCATGAAGTCGCAGGCAGACAAGAAGAGGAGACCACCCCCGACTTTTTCTCCAGGTGATAAGGTCTGGTTGTCTGCCAAATACGTCCGGCTCAAGATCCCTAGCTATAATCTAGGTCCACGGTTCCTGGGGCCATTTAAGGTGCTAAGGCAGATTAATCCAGTGGCCTATAAGCTCCGGCTCCCTCCTACCATGCGTATCCCAAGCTCGTTTCATGTCTCGCTGCTGAAGCCTGTCGTGGTCAATCGCTTCTCCCAGAAAACCGCCTCCTCTCCCGCTGAAGCGGAGGCCTCCAACGTGTTCACGGTGAGAGAAATTCTGGCTATGAAGTCTATCAGAGGGAGGCGACACTTTCTCATCGATTGGGAAGGATTCGGGCCGGAGGAGAGCTCTTGGGAGCCGGAGGACAAAATCTTGGATCGTGACCTGCTAAAGAAGTTTCTTCTTTCCAGAAAGAGGGGGAGGTCTAAGAGGGGTGGAGGGGGGTACTGTCACGGGTGGTCCTGCAGCCGTGGGTCGGGCTGCGGGCGCACCCGTGTCTGTCCCGTGCCCCCATGCCCCGGGGACGAGTGCCGCCGCGGTCTGCAGGTCGGGCTTTGGGGGTACTCGCCCCCCCCCCGAGCGTTTTCACTTACCCTGCCATGCTCCTGTATCCACGCGGCTCTCTGCCGGCTGTCGTGCGCGCTCGCGCCCCCTTGGGTCCGCGCGGCATTTCTTTGAAACTTAAAGGGCCAGCGCGTCAGTAATTAGTTATTGCTGGCCGCTGGGCCATATAAGGTTCCGTCCCAGCACTTCCTTTTCCGGATCTATTGGGGCCCCTAGCCTTTAGAGAAAGTGTTCCTAGTGCTCCTAATCTTCTTCGGTATTCTGACCTCTTGCTACGTCTCCTGACCTCGAACCTTTGCCCCTGCCCTGACCTTACCGCCTGTCCCGACTATGTCTACCCAACGATTTGGTACCACGCTCACCCTTGGCTGCCACTGCAAGCAAGTCACGTCAGTGGAAGCGACTTGGTAGTTTCCCGCCGCAGCAAGTTCATCCCGCTTTGCGGCGGGCTCTGTTGAATACCGGGTGCTACTTAGACTCCACTCCCTGGCGTAGCTTACACCACCGCTTCCGGTGGTCCAGCGGATCCACAACCGCTGTCCGTAACAGTGATGAACAATCTAAGCAGCATGGTCTGGATACTGGCCATGCAGCTCATGTGATATACCTATCTTGTGCAACAGCAGTCAGTACCATGATGTAGGCTGTGGTGAGTACACCCTACAAACAGTATGATGTCAAGTGTAATTACAATGTGACATATGTAAAGGGAACACTTAAATAACACAATGTAACTCCAAGTCATCATGTCTCGTTCCATCCACCTACACCACGTTGCACCACAGACTGTTCTGGAGTTGACTGATGCTTTAATCCAGGTCTGGGAGGAGATCCCTAAGAAGATCTGCTGCCTCATCAGGAGCATACCCTGGTGTTGTGAGAAAGTCAAACAGGCACATGGGGGCCACACACACTACTGAGCCTCATTTCATTGTCTTGAGACATTTCCACTGAACCTGGATCAGCCTGAAATTTGATATTCCACCTTGATTATGAGTATCAACCCAAATCCAGACCTCCATGGGATGTTAATTTTAATTTTTATGATCGTTTTCATGCTTTATTGTTCTCAACACATTCTACTATATACTGAATAAAGAATTACAACTGAAATATTTCATTCAATGAGATCTAGGATGTGGTATTTTAGTATTCCTTTTAGTTTATCAATCCACATTGCAGTGATTGTTTGTGGCTCTTCTCATTCATTTTTATGGGAGTTCCCTATATATAGCCAAATGAACTCACTGGGCTATGTTCAGAACTTAAAAGTAATGTGCAGAATGTGCAGTCATGTACAATAATTATAGGATGGGCTCGAAGAACCAACACTAATGGTGAACCCCAAGAACCAATTCCCCTAGTGAGCCCTAATCATCAACTCTGGTGGGTTTTGTCACATTATGTGTCGCTGTTTAGAAAACTAAAATGTACACTGATCCCTGTGCACAGATGTATGCAGGAGAGAACTGGAAGACTGCCAAAAATAAGAACATATGACCAAATGCTGTGTAATATATTGCAGAAATGTATTTTGTATATTTAACTTTATTGCTATATAATTTGGCACCTGTATACCTTAGTGGCTGCTGTATGAAACATTATGGGCCTCATGTATGAAAACTGTCTCGCTGTAAGATCGTCTTTGTTGCCCATAGCAACCAAACAATGTTCCCCTTTCATTTTTTCAGAGCAATAGGTAAAATGAAAAGGGAGCTTGTTTGGGGTTCAAAAGGCAAAAAGGGAAAGTTTTTAAAACCTGGACACTTTCAACATAAAGGCCCTTTATGTTATACAAAAAGAAATATAACTACCTAAAACTAAAAAAAAAAAAAAATATAAATGGTATTTAGCCATGAAAACTTTTCTGCACCCGGGTTTGGGGGCATTTCTGTGGCCCAGAGAGGGGGGTTCCACTGGAGAAATTTTGGGTTTTTTTCCTTTTGGGGGTTTGGGGGGCCCATTCACCTTTGGTAAAGGTGGGTTGAATTCCTTGTCCCCCACCCTTACCCCCCCGTTTTCCCCCCCCTTTTTTTTGGGGGTACAATTTGGGGGTTTTTTTTGGGAAATTGCTTTGACTTTATTTGTTCTTGAAAGCAGTCTTTTTGGAGATTAGGGTCGGTAAAGTATCCAAAACACAAGATAAAAAAATGCAGAAAGGCCCCAATCCTAAACAGTTGGGGGGAAGGCCACAGGCTTCTAAAAAAGGCAAGGGATGTAAAAACCAAATTTAAAGGAAAGAGAAAATTCGGTGACATCTTTCATGTTTAGCCCAAAGTTGCCTGCACGAAAAACGGCTGTGGAATCCCAGGATGTCACAGAGATGCAGTGAGGTTCCAGTCACTATTGTGACATCATCAAATTTGAATTTTTAAAAGCCCAGCGCGGGCCGGGTTTACATTGCCATTTTGTGAGTTGTGATTTTGCGAAACTTCTCTGGCCCCTACACTTTTGATTTGATATCTTTTGGGAGTACAAAAACCCTTTTTATAACTTTTTTGTGCTTGTGGATATTTTTTGCATTTTTAAAAACCCCTTGGTTCTTTCTTAAATCCCAATTGTTTGCTGTTTTCCCCTTTTTGGGACCGTGGACCATAAATTTGAGTTCGGGGAATTTAAAGGTAAGAAAAAAATTTTTGGGAACCGCCTGCAATGATGTGGGTTGGGGGGTTTCTTGAATTTAATCAAATTAAAAAAATAGATTTTAGTTTTTTTTTAAAAATGCCCTTTTCTTTAAAAATTTTAAGTAAATTTTCAATGTCAATTCTTTATTTTTAATCCGCCCCTTTAATCCCCCTGAGGTTTAGGTCCCCGGACCTTTTAAAAGGGGAACAAGCACCCGGGCGTCAAAAAGGGGACAAAAACTAAAAGCCCCAATCCCTTCAGGGAAAGACGGGGGGGGTCCAAATGGGGGGGAAAATCCATCCCGGAGTCGATCTCCCGAGATCAAAAGCGGGGACCATCAGGGCCCCGGACGTCCATCTTTTCCCGTGCCAGTGCCCCAAGCCACCCCCCAAAAAAATGGATGCAAGGCGTCATAGGCGTCCAGGGGCAAGCAAAAAGGGGCGAAAAAATTAAAGGCCTCCCCTTTTGGGTCCGTTCCCCTCAGACCAGGGGACATGATTTCCTCACTATATGTATTGGAAGATTTTGGGTTAATTTGGGGAGCGCAAAAACATCACTCCCTTGTGCCCATGCTTACCACCGGGGGATGTAAAAACCCCCATGGTTTCTCGGTCAAACCCGAGATCCCCCCCTCTCCAGACGCCATTTTTTTCAGTTAAAAAAAAAATTTTTTTTACAATTTTCCACCCAGCTCAAACCCTTAAAAGTCCAGGTAAGAGATCTGTAAAAAACAATACTTTGGTTTTTCCCCAAAATAAAAATTTCTTATTTTTAATTTTTAAAATTTGATTACTCTTTTTTTCCCCCTTTAAAACCCACTCAAAATTAAAGAAATTTGTATTTTTTGTCCCCTTGCATTTTACCATCAAGAAAATTAAAGGACTGTAATCAAAAGCCCCTTAAACCCAATTCCAATGACATCCTATGGTAATTGTCACCCCTTAGCATCTTCAGTTTTCTTTTATATTCCCTTACTTTTACTGATTATTTAGGGTGTTTCATATATCTAACTTGTATTCTGGGGTCTGGGAGCTGCAAAAAACCTGTAACAACCAACAACGGGATTTTTAACCATCAACAGGCATTTCCAGGCCTATTTCCTGAGGTTGAAAAACCCTTTTGCTGTGTTGCGCTATTTTTTTCCATCGCTTTTTTTCTTAGCGTAACGGAAATTTTTCACTGGATTTATCATTTTTCCAGGCAAAACCAAGCGGGGAAACCCTATTTATTGTTCTCAAAACAAAAAAAACAAAAATTCTCCCTTTACTCCTACTTTCATAGCCCCTATTATTTTTGTAGCTTGTTTTTGATATCAATATACAGGGTTCCTGTCCCTAAGAAGGATCACCTTGTACCTCGGGGTGGCACCAGGCTTTTATTGGCACAGAAGGGAAACAGCAGAAGCTTTTTAGTTAGAAATGAAGAGAAAGTAGGACAGGAAAACAAGGGCTGGGGAAAAAGGAATTAAAGTGCAGAAAATTTTTTTTATGTACAATTTGCTGTTGAGTGAGCTCCAAGCTCCCGGTGGGGCCCCAAAGGAAACCCAATCCAACATCAAAAAGAGCAATCATGAATTTGTAATACAATTCACTACCCCTATACAGGCAGTCCCCGACTTACAACCTTCCGATTTACAAAACGTCCCCAGTTTTCAAAAGGGGCGTGGCTGAAATTTTAACACTGAGTCATGCCCCCTGATAACCAATCCCAGTGGGGGGGGGGCTAACATTCATCCAAAAAAGGGCATGCCCCCCTATAACCCAAATCCCCCGCATGCCAAAAAGCGCACTTAAAGGGAAAAGAACTTAGGGGAAAGCTTTTAAAAAAGGGCACAGACCGCAAAAAAAAATGTAAAAAAACTGTTTGTGGAAATATCCAAAACGAAAAAAAAAAATTTTTTTTGCTGGGAATTTTCAATTTTAAAAAATAAACCTGTTCCCCACTTACATAAAAATTTTCAACTTTAAAAATAAACCTACAGTCCCCAAATTTTGTTTGTAACCCGGGGGGCGCCTTTTATGGCTGAAACCGCATGAGCTATGTGCTTTCAGCAACTAAAGTAGGGAAAGGGGCAAATTTAAAGTGAGTCCACAAAGTAACTTGCTATGAGAAGTTTTTAAACTAGCTCATGCCTCCCAAAAAAAGAAATAGGGAGGGGGGTTTTTTAATTATTAAAACTTAGAATCCACTGCTTATATATTTTATAAATATCAAGCAAAACTAAACCAAGATTAGATTAGGTAAAGCCTTGTAAGGACCCCCTTTAAAATTTTTGGGTCATATTTTTGAAATGGGTTTTGGTCTAAAATTAAATTTGGTTTCCCAAAGGCCAAAAAAAAAACCCAAACAAAAAAGCGCCCCTCTCATTTTTCCAGACACTATATAAAAAGAAAAAGGGGGCCCCCTGTTGGTTAAATATGGGGCAAACCAAAAATAAAAATTTTTTAACCCAACATTTTTTAAAACTTTTGGCCCCAGTTTCAGGGTTACTTTTCTGCTATCTTTAAAGGGGTTGCTGTAGTGGACTGTAGTGCGGGAAAAGCGGTGGATAGGGCAAGATATTTTCTTTTTTGGGTTTTGTTTGCCCTTTTTTTCAATTTGGTATACACCTTTTATTTGAATATTTGAGGATAAAAGAGGGGTGGTAATTTGTATTGGAACCCATGGGGATTTTTAAAGCTCCTTTGGGCAAAAAACAGAAAAATTTTTTTTGTTTAACAGTGGGGTGCCCCATTGGGATCCTTTTCATTTACACTGTCAATGATAAAAAATGTTTTTAAAGGGGCCCCTTCAATTCCATTTTGGTAAAAATGTCACAGATTATCCTCAGAATACCTTAAAAAGGGGGTATGACTTTCCCCTTTTGGCAGGGCCATGGGATTCTATGACAAAAGGAAGTCTCTAAAGAACTATACATTTTTTTTGTCTGGCACCTAAAGCCCAAAAATGAAACAGAAAACACACCCCTCTGGATAACTTTTTCTGTTGGGAAACCCTTTTTCCCCCCATATTCTGATGGATACCTGTGACATAGCCCCCCAAAAAGTAATGGAATGGGGGTTTATGCCAAAACATTAAAAAAAATTTTTTTCCCCTACAATAAGTCATGGGATATGTCCTGGAATATGATGAGGGCAGCAGCCCAAGGGGGGGGAAAATGCATAAATTATTTTTTCACAAGCAGCATTTTCCCAAAAAGCTTTTCCCAAATTTTTTCCCTGGGTTTTTCACCATGGCAGTAAAATTTTCGGGCAAGCAGGGGGGCTCTTAACAAAAAGGGGCATGGCCTTTGTGCCCCCAAAATTTACTTCCCAAAATTTTCCCCCAAAAGTGGTGCAAAAGTAGCCAGAAAAACTACTCCAATTCCCCCGGTGGGGGGAGATTTTTGAGAACAAAGGGATGGATTTTTTAAAGTTTAATTTTAAAGCAAATTAAAACCTTTAAAAAATTTTGGGCATTTTTCCTTTCCCGGGGCACTTTTCATTAAAACAGTTATTAATTTTTTTTCCTGTCTTCCCCCCAAATTTTTAAATAATTTTTATAATTTGTCTAAATTTTTTTTGTAGTGTGGGCCCATTTTTCAAAAAAATGTCTAGCCCAAAATACTTTCTTTACTGCCCATAGCACCCAAGGCAGCTTTCATTTTTTGGATTGGTTCTATTTGGGGAACAAGGAATTTGACTTTTTGGTTTGGATAAATAGGCCCCCCTAATCTTAGACTAGATAATCTAAAAACATGTCGCATTTGTCACAGTGTTTATATTTTAATAAGACAATACAGGTATCATATGGGATTACATGGGAATGTGCAGGTTTGTTTATGGGGTACATGCAGTTAGTGCCCTCATAATAAAAAAAAAATGCCAACAACATGTAACATAACTTAAACTATCATATTTACATATAACTGATCCCAACTATACAGTATAAAAAAAATATACTGTTATACTATACTATAGAAGAAATCCATCAGGTATGTACTATATAAATAATGATGTCATGCAGTACTAAAGAATAACACCATTACCTTTTTTAAAAATATTCCCAAACAAACAAAAATTTGCAGATTAATAAATGAATGGACTACTAACAAAAGGAGCAAGGGTGCAAAGCGGATAGTGGTGCAAACAGGTAGTTTCATCTCTGCTTTACCATATGGTGATAAAATAGCAACAAATACAAATTACTAGTTCAGAAAAGTAAAAAGGTAAACGAATAAGTATCATTCTTTAAGTCTGACATTTGTATAATATATGAAGGAATTTTACAATATAAACTGAAAAAATATGTAGTGATGAACAATCTAAGCAGCATGGTCTGTATACTGGCCATGCAGCTCATCTGATATACCTATCTTGTGCAACAGCAGTCAGTACCATGATGTAGGCTGTGGTGAGTACACCCTACAAACAGTATGATGTCAAGTGTAATTACATGTCTCGTTCCATCCACCAACATCACGTTGCACCACAGACTGTTCTGGAGTTGACTGATGCTTTAATCCAGGTCTGGGAGGAGATCCCTAAGAAGATCTGCTGCCTCATCAGGAGCATACCCTGGTGTTGTGAAAAAGTCATACAGGCACATGGAGGCCACACACACTACTGGGCCTCATTTCATTGTCTTGAGACATTTCCACTGAACCTGGATCAGCCTGAAATTTGATATTCCACCTTGATTATGAGTATCAACGCAAATCCAGACCTTCATGGGATGTTAATTTTAATTTTTATTGATCGTTTTTATGCTTTATTGTTCTCAACACATTCTACTATGTACTAAATAAAGAATTACAACTGAAATATTTCATTCAATGAGAACTAGGATGTGGAATTTTAGTATTCCTTTTAGTTTTTCATTCCACATTCCATATATATATTGTGGCAGAGCGACTGCAGGCAGTCGCATGTTCCTGCCACTAGGTGGAATACAGCAGTATACCGGCTGCAGACGTACCACCAAAAACCTGGTTTTGGTGGGGAAGGCAACTATTTTGCGTCAGTAACCATAGGTTATTGACACAGGTAGCTAGTATGGCTGCAATGCGGCTAGTAATGGGTTGCCTTTCCCGGGATGGCGATAGTGTTGGGTGGGTTGCCGTCCCCACGTTCCAGGACGGGATTTTGGAACATCCCTGGAGACCTATTAAAAGCCTGTCTCTCCAGGTAATCGGGGGGTGTGGCTTGCTACCTGAGAGTAGAGGAGCTGAGGAGAGGGCTCTTATCCCCCAGGCTTAAGGAAAAGTATGAAGTATATGATAAATGTACTGTGCTGGATGGTAGGTCCCGGTCAGAGAATAGAGAGGGTCTTATATGTGTAATTAGTGGCTAGACGGCCTAGGGTTTATTTTTGGTATATTGTATATGTTTTCCTGTGTTGCAAAATAAAGCTGGTGGAGACCAGACTTGAAGAGAACCCTGTGTCAGCCTGCAAATTCCGTTTACCAAAGCGGCGATCCCAGAGCTAAGGAACCCCAGGGCGGTCCAAGATGGTGTCCGAACGCATGTGAAGCGTTTCATATGGTGGAGGTATGCGATGGGCATTATTGACACTAAACGGCAAGATTGGCGCTACATAAGTTGGGCACAAGCTGACGTGTGCACAAAGGTTTGCAGAAAAAGGCTGCAGTTTGCATAGGACTGCTACAGTTTACATGGGACTCCTGCAAGTTAGCTCTGTTGAGCAAGGATTGTCTGAAGGGAGACACACCCAAAGCAGCCTTTTTTGTGGAGAAAGACTGGCTCAGTGGAGCAGGAGAAGGTCTCTGGAGAGACAGGAACACACCCCAGTGTAGAGACTGTTGCTGCTTGGAAAGGTTCAGCTATGGACGACATATTCGAGCTGGTGTGCCGCATGACCACCCAGCCAGCTGTACCTGATCACTATAACCCACCAAAGCCCTGGTGGGAAAGTATACAAAACTGTGGCTGGAGGGAAGGTCTGGAAGCCAAAAAGGCAGTCCATCCTTCCAAGAAAAAGTCCAAACGGGGGAAAACCAAGTCTCTACTAGGCCTGGATTCTGTCATTACCAGAGTGCACCCAGACATTATCCCATTTGAGAAGGCCGAGCGCGACCAGAGAGACCGACCTAACTACTGCAGGAGGGAAGGTCCAGCTTCCAAAAAGCCATGTGTTCCTTACCTGCAGGGGTTAAATCCTCAACAGTGGAAGCAACAGAGTTACATGGATGATGCCGTTACCAGAGGCAACCAACCTCGTCAGCAGAGGGCACCCGCTACAGTCCAGAAAGAGGAGCGGTGTTGGAGGTACCGCCAAGCAGGCAGCGGTACATCCGAGAGTCCTCTGACCAGGAGGCCAGAGAAGATGCAGCCCCAAGTCCGGGAGTCCCAGCGTCCCACCCTTGTTTGTCGGGGACTGGCACCAAGAGATCTCCAGAAGGTGCATGGACATCGTCCCAGGTTTGAAAACCCGACTGGAATAGGGTAAGACTGTTCCTGTTACTGATAACACCCATAGTGAGACTGATAAACATGTGCATAATTTATGTGAGGACTTTGCGGATTTAAAAAGAAGTCCAGATATGCCACAAAGGCAAAAGAGTCCTGAAAGCCATGGGACTGTTAAATCTGGAGTTACAGAGTCTGATGGACTAAATGTATTGCATGTGGACTTGTTGTTTAAAAATATTTTAACTTCATTAATGTCTGAACAAGGTGCTACAGATACTGCAGCCACAATAGTAGGGGAGATTAGCTGAGGTGTACCCCTAGAGATCTTGGCTGAGGATAATGCAGTTGGTATGAGTTCACTAGGTAATAGCAACCTGTGAATGGGTCCTAGTTCAGCTCTCTATATAACTCAGGGGATTGCCAAGTGTGAACTAGAGGCTACACTGATAGCAGTAGAGGAGACTAGCTCACTGGTGCCCCTACAGGCCGTAGCGGAGAGCAGCGCAAGTTATACAGGTGATGTGTGTTCTGTGGTGGATAGCCACCCTGAGATGTGCGCTGTCAGTACAGCTTCTTGTGAAGCTGATGTAACAGGTGTTTTTCCAAAAGGGGAAACGGAAAACCCTGCAAATGATGGTTCTGACACTAGGTCTGAAGGGGTTGATGACAAGAGCGTGAAGGTGATGGTGATTGAACCTGGTAGCGTGCTTATGTGCAGGAGTGAATCTGATTGTCCTGCTGCAGTGTGTGAACTGGATGTTCTAAAAGAGATGCCTGATCCAGAAGCTGAGCATGCTCCTATGGTGACCATTACTGGAGATGGTGAGACAATATCTCCATCCATTACTGTAAGTCTGAACAGAACCAGTGAGTGGGGTTCCCAGGGGAAGGCGTCACCTGAAGTGCACACTGGGAGTGTAGAGCATTATAAGGAAGGTTAAATAGTGAATGTGGTTACCCTCTTATGTGTGACACGACTGGGGCCCAGTCAGTAAACATGTCCCCACATAGCAAGGCAGAAATAGTGGACTCCGGGATGAAGGAGTGTGTAAACAATGTACATGGATCTGGTGTTGACTCTGGTGAGTTATGTGAGTTTAGTAGTGGGCCAGATGCAGGAGGGATCCTGACGGATGTTGAGAGTTCTTCGGTGGTGACAGGTGTAGGAGATAAGTAGGATGTGTCTCCAAGTTGTGATGCAGAAAGTGGGTTGCTAGACATCACAGAGATGGGTGTGGGTTTAAACCCTCATGAAGGACAGGGGAGGATGATGGAATCCTCAGACCCTAGTGATGGGCTTGGTAATGTAATGGTGACTGATGGATTGTCCATAGAAATGGAGATGGTCAGTAAGATAGACCAGGTTCCCTTTGAGAAGTTAAAGGCCGGTGTCCCAAGGCAAGAAGAGGGCCAAAACGCTATAGCTGAGAGGACCAGTGTAGAGATGTCTGGACAGTATGAGTGTTTAACACCCAGTGTAGCTGACCTTGGGTTGGTGGTCGAGATTGCACCTGATATCCATGAGGTCCAATATGATGATGTCTGCGAAGTTGCAGAGCCTGGGTGCTGTATGCCCACTGTTGAGAAAGGTAAACCAGCTGAGATGGTAAACTAAGATCAAATACTTACTACCAACGGTGATACCCATGTGATGGAAAGTGAAACATATGGCCCTTACTTTGCCCATGTTGGGATAAGTGAAGGTTGGGAACCCTCAGCGGAGCTTCATGGGCCAGTGACTGTAAAGGAACCAGTTGAGCCTCAGAGTCCGCATACGGTCAGTGCTTGCCAGGAGTCTGGTGATGGCGAAAAGTATAGGCTTTACTATAGTCCTGCAGATTCTGAGCTACTGGAGAGTGGAAAAAACTGTGATAAAAAGTCTGTGGATGTGTCCCATAGTTATGGTGAGTGCACTGGCTGGGTTTTGTTAGCAACAGATGTAAGGGAGTTATTGCCCTCAGAAACAAGTACCTGGGAGAAGGTAGTAAACCTGGAGGGTATGTATGATTCTGGTGCTGTGCAGTTGGAAATTGGAGACCACATGGCAGATGATAGCAGAGAAACAAGTGGGAAAAATCTGCATGTTGATTGGGAAAAAGAACTTCTACAGGCTGTGAAACCAGAGCATTGTTCCCCTGAGAGCATGGTTACCGCCCAGGAAAACATAGGGCAGTGTGACTTAAGTAAAGTGGTAGCCCAAAGTAGGAGCTTTGACCCTGGAGGGAGGTTTGTGCAGGGTGAGAAAGACCTACGGCCTTTTTCAAAGAGGGGGGATATGTGGCAGAGCGACTGCAGGCAGTCGTATGTTCCTGCCACTAGGTGGAATACAGCAGTATACCGGCTGCACACGTGCCACCAAAAACCTGGTTTTGGTGGGGGAAGGCAACTATTTGGCGTCAGTAACCATATGTTACTGACACAGGTAGCTAGCATGGCTGCAATGCGGCTAGTAATGGGCTGCCTTTCCCGGGATGGCGATAGTGTTGGGTGGGTTGCCGTCCCCACGTTCCAGGACGGGATTTTGGAACATCCCTGGAGACCTATTAAAGCCTGTCTCTCCAGGTAATCGGGGGGTGTGGCTTGCTACCGGAGTGGAGCAGCAGAGGAGCTGAGGAAAGGGCTCTTATCCCCCAGGCTTCAGGAAAAGTCTGAAGTATATGATAAATGTACTGTGCTGGACGGTAGGTCCCGGTCAGAGAATAGAGAGGGTCTCTATTATATGTGTAGTTAGTGGCTAGACGGCCTAGAGTTTATTTTTGGTATATTGTATACGTTTTCCTGTGTTGCAAAATAAAGCTGGTGGAGACCAGACTTGAAGAGAACCCTGTGTCAGCCTGCAAATTCCGTTTACCAAAGCGGAAATCCCAGAGCTAAGGAACCCCAGGACGGTCCAAGATGGCGTCCGAATGCATGTGTAGCGTTAAAATATAAATATATATATATATATATAATATATATTATATATATTATATAATATATATATATATATATACAGTATACATAAGGAGATAGCAGTATGACAAAGCACTTTAAGTGAATGTTCCCACAAAGGAACATCCAGTAGCAGGTCGCATCACAGCTAGTTACGAGTTGACCATGTTGCACAATAAGGATCGCAGTGATTGTTTGTGGCTCTTCTCATTCATTTTTATGGGAATTCCCTATATATAGTCAAATGCACTCACTGGGCTATGTTCAGAACTTAAAAGTAATGTGCAGAATGTGCAGTCATGTACAATAATTGTAGGATGGGCTCGAAGAACCAACATTAAGGGTGCTTTCACACAGTGCGGTTTTTGATGCGTTTTTGATGCGTTTTTTGTGCAGGAAGGCACAACAATTAATGCTATAAATTGTTGCACAAAAACCGCATCCAAAAAAACGCATCTATTGGATATTATTGATGTGGGTGTACACTACTTAATTGTATATAGTACAATGTTACCTGCACAATGAATATGCTTGAAAAAGGCTCTGCCATTATTTTTGAGCCGAAACATTGCACTTGTTTGTACTTTTGATTCGCCATTAAAGTAGCCTTTTTATGCTGACATCCACTATCTCATCCTTTGTGGTCGTTGGAATTGAGGCTTTGGCTACCTCATCTATGGATGCTCTGATGCATTTGGCTATCTTGGATATTTAAACATAGGACTTCAGTGCTGGCCCAATCTTTTTTATTTGCTACTATGGAGCCTGGGCATCGTGCATGAGGGGTTATTCAGGTGATGGAAGAATTACAAAACCCTTGTCCTACATCTTCAATTACCGCTGAATCACGTGTGAGTACATATTTATATACAGAGGAAGATGTCCAGAGATTACTGAACAGTACCGGATGTGATGTTTCTTTTTTAAGTTTGCCATCTATTGATATGTTGAAAAGAAAATTAGAACAAGATAACAAAAAGATGATCACAGTGAAACTTCACCTAAGTACCTTAATGGAATATGATCGTGTCCAACGTATACCTAGGGAACTAAGGTCAAATTTACGTCCTTCCTTTTTTCTACAGGATGATGAATTTTTTAAGAAGTTTGAGACTATTAATAATAAATATGGGTTTGAGATTATTCTACTTAATATTGAATTTCTCCAAAAAGAACTGTCATTGTTGAAAGCAAATGTGATTTCTTGTGAGACACAGATTAAATCATTAATATCTAGCAAAGATTTTGAATCTTTTAAAGAGAAAATGGGACAAAGAATGTTGAGACACAGAGTAGAAATAGAAAAACTCAAGAGAGATAAATGGCATAGAGATCTAGAAGATCTATAATTGGCAAGGACAATTGGGTCAGCATATAACATCTAAAAAGCGGATTCAGAGGTTTAATCGCCCTAAATTTGGATATACAACTATGGACTCTGACTCAACGAATGAATCTGGACGGTCCGATTTTTTAGAGTCACGAAATCAAGAAAGAGGAGGAGCCTCAGGAGGGGTGGTCGGAAGCATCATTGAACACAAAAAGAAAAATCAAAAAGGGAGATACACCAAACAGAGAGAGGATTTGATCAGACCAACGACCAGGGGACACCCACAGAAATAAACACTGAGGTGAATCAGGTAGTTAACATCTCTTCAGTGACACTTACAGATGTAGAAACTCGAATTTCGAATAAGGGTTTGTCATTCAGTCCTTCTGTTCCATTTGATTGGTTTCAATTTGAGATTGATTTACAAAATTTCTTTAGATGCTTACGACTCAAGGCTTTCTTTCAGGATAAAAGTGAAATGAGGGAGGAGAATAGTGCAACATTGAATGTAAAGGATAGTATGGTGTCTTTAAAAGAGTTGAAGTTGAGGTTAAGGAGCGATTTTTCTCCACCCCAGTCCAATCATATTGTAGAAACATATATTAAATTAACAATGGATAGAATGAAGACATTAAGAGAACAGGAAGTCTCCTATCGATCTAATATGTCTATAATGGAAAGAAAAGCTTTGAAAAATTTGATGGAAAATCCTTTGATTGTTGTAAAACCAGCGGATAAGGGGGGAGCAGTCGTGGTCATGGACAGAGTCAAGTATGACTTAGACGTATATCGCCAACTTATTAATGAGGAAGTATATATTCAATTGAACCGAGATCCAAAATTTCAGGTGATGCAAGAAATAAATGAAATTGTAGATAAAGCCATCTGTGAGAACATCACTGATGATAAGTTAGGTAATTTTCTTAAAGTTTCAGCCCCTGTCACTCCGGTTCTGTACATTCTTCCTAAGATACATAAGTGTTTACTTGATCCACCCGGCAGACCTATTGTATCTGGTCGAGGTTCAATTTTTAGAAACATTGCCATTTTTTTAGATAGGGTTTTGAGGTCCTATGAAACGACTGCTCCCTCCTATATCAGAGATAAGTTTGACTTTCTAGATAAGATTCAGGAAGTTATTTTGCCTGGTGAAATTTACTTGGTGTCATTTGATGTAGTTTCACTCTACACCTCAATTGAACATTCAGCTGGACTTTTGGCAGTTTCCAGGGCGCTTGCCGGCGCGGGATGTGATCCGAGTTACTCAGAATTCATCCTCATACTTCTGGAAATTATCCTCAGGAGGAATTATTTCCTCTTTGGTGATAATTTTTTTCTTCAGAGGCGTGGGACAGCCATGGGGTCCAATGTGGCCCCTACCTATGATAACATCTTTATGGCAGCAGTCGAGGATGAGTTTATATATCATTCTGGGTTCTCGGATCATATCCTGTGCTGGTGGCGATATATGGATGACATTTATTTGATTTGGATGGGTTCTTTGGAAGAACTAGAACTCTTTCATACATTTTTGAATGGTTGTAGATCAGGTCTACAATTTACTAAGGTAGTATCTAGGACTTCGGTTAAATTTTTGGACACCTTGGTTTATGTAAAAGACAATAAATTGGAGACTGACCTGTTCGTCAAAGAGACGGATAGGAACAGCTTGTTGTACTATGACAGCTATCATCCCAAACATATGATAGATTCACTCCCTTGGAGTCAGCTCTTGAGAGTAAGAAGAGTAGTATCTGAAGAAACGAGGGTTGATGTTAAGGTGGAAGAGATGTGTAACAAATTTATCCAGAGAGGTTACCCTAAATCATTGTTAAACAGATCTAAAGAACGGGTTAGAAAGATCAAACGGATAGATATTTTAAAGCCCTTAAAGAAAAAAGATACCGATAGAATTCCATTTGTAACAACTTATGGTAAAATGGGCCCTAAAATAGCGGAAATTTTGAGAAAGGAATGGTACCTTTTACAAAAGGGTTTCCCTAATGTGGTGGAATTTTCAGAAACTCCTATGATGGCCTATAGGAGAAGCAAAAATTTACGAGACAAATTGGTTAAATCGGACCTTCCAACTCCGTTGGGATTAAGACAATCTTCTTTGAAATCACCTAGGATGGGTAATTTTCCCTGCTGGAATTGCAGTAATTGCAATAATTTAATTAAGGCTGATACTTTTAATCACCCATTGACAGGGAAAACCTTCAAGATTAGAGAGAGATTTACTTGTCATACTACTTATGCCATTTATATGATTATTTGTCCTTGTGGTAAGATCTATATAGCGGACTTACTGGTAGCTCGACATTTTGTTGAACACAATCACTCGGTCTCTCAATTGAGATTTAGAGTAATTGATCATGTTCCACCATTGAGAAGGGGTGGTGATCATGAAAAACTTCTTTTGAGGAAAGAATTAAAATGGATTTTTGATTTAAATGCCTTACAACCATCTGGTCTGAATATTGAATTTAATACAAGTAAGCTTTAGACTCCTCTGTATTATGACTTTTTTGTGCATTAATTGTTTTTAACATGTTTTTATATATGCTCACTTCCATATTTTTGTTTTACTTTTATAGGCAAGAATATACGAGTGGAATCAATCAGGAGGTTTTCTTACTGGTCATGAATACATTTGTGTACAGTTGTGTACAGTTCTATGCTCTTGTTTAATGTGACTAACAGACAAGTTTGACAGTAGCAATAACATTGATATATGAAATTACAGCTATTTAATTGTATATATTACGATGTTACCTGCACAATGAATATGCTTGAAAAAGGCTCTGCCATTATTTTTGAGCCGAAACGTTGCACTTGTTTGTACTTTTGATTCGGCATTAAAGTAGCCTTTTTATGCCGACATCCGCTATCTCATCCTTTGTGGTCGTTGGAATTGAGGCTTTGGCTACCTCATCTATGGATGCTCTGATGCATTTGGCTATATTGGATATTTAAACATAGGACTTCAGTGCTGGCCCAATCTTTTTTTAGTTGCTGTAATCAGAGACCTTGACCAATTCCAATGACATCCTATGGTAAGTAGTCATCCTTTGCATCTTCAGCTCTCTTATTTTATATTGCTTACTTTACTGATTACTTATGTGTTTCATATATCTAACTTGTATTCTAGGGTCTCCGAGCTGCAAAACAACCTGTAACAACCAACAACAGGACCTTAACCATCAACAGGCATTTCCAGTGCCTACTCCTGAGGTTGAACATCCTCTGCCAGGCTTTGTTATTTATTCCATCGCTGTTTATTAGCGTAGACGGCAATTTCACTGGATTTATCATCTTTCCAGGTGAATGAAGCAGGCAATCAACTGTTGTTCTCAAAAACAAATAAAAACATATCTACCTTTACTCCAATCTTTCATAGACCTATTATTTTGCAGCTTAGTTATTGATATCAATATACAGAGCCATCCTGTCCATAAGAAGAGATCAGCCTTGTACCTCTGGTGGCACCAGGCTTTGATTGGCCCAGAAGGGAGCAGCAGAAGCTTCTAGTTAGAAATGCAGAGAAAGTAGGACAGGAAGCACGAGGCTGAGAGAAGGATTCATGTGCAGTATGTTCATTTATGTACAATAGCTGTTGGGTGAGCTCAATGCTCTGGTGGGTCCCAGCTAAACCAATCCAACATCATAACCAAGTTCCAGCATGCCACAGCTGCACATAAGATACAGAACGTTAGGTGAAAGCTTCTAAAAAAGGGCACAGACAGCAAAACAAATGTAAAAACTGTTCTGTGTACTATCCAAAACTAAAAAAAAAAAACGTTTTTGCTGGGATTACATTTAATAAATATACCTGTTCCGACTTACATACAATTTCAACTTAAGAACAAACCTACAGTCCCTATTCCGTTTGTAACCCGGGGACTGCCTGTACTTGCTGAACCTGCATGAGCTATGTGCTGCAGACATCTAAAGTAGTAAGTGGTCAGAATAATGTGAGTCCACTATGTAACTTGCTATGAGAAGTTTCAAACTAGCTCATGCCTCCAAAAATAGAAATAGCAGGGGCTATTAATTATTAAAACTTAGAATCCACTGCTGATATATTTTATAAATATCAATGCAAAACTAAACCAAGATTAGATACAGGTAAAGCCATTGTAAGGACCCATTTACATTATGGGTCATATGTATGAAAACTGTCTAGGTCTAAAATTTACTTTGTAGCCCATAGCAACCAATCAGAGCGCTACTCTCATTTTTCCAGAGCACTATATGAAATGAAAGGGGCCCTCTAATTGGTTACTATGGACAACAAAGTAAATTTTAGACCTAGACAGTTTTCATATATATGGCCCTATGTTTCAGGGTTACTTTGCTGCTATCTGTCAGGGATTGCTGTAGATGGACTGTAGTGCGGCTATAGCGGTGGATAGGGCAAACATATTTTCTTTTGGGTTACGTTTGCTTTATTTCATCTTGGTATACACTTGTATTTGAATATTATGAGGATACGAGTGAGTGGTAATAGTATTGGAAGCTATGGGGATTTTTATAGCTCCTTTTGACAAAATCAGAACTTTTTATGTTCAACAGTGCGTGCACATAGGGCAATATTACATTGACTCTGTCAATGATAAAACTGTGTAAAGGCCCATTCACATTCCATTTTGGTAATATGTCACAGATATCCATCAGAATACATTGAAAAGGAGAGCTTGACTTCTACTGTGGCAGGGCCATGGGATTCTATAGAACTAATGAAGTCTCTTATGAACTATACTTGCTCTGTTTCACATCGATACACATACCATCATATATACTTGTTGGGTAAGGCATAAAAGCTTGTTCTACCATGTTTTTTGTCCGGCACATAAAGCAAATATGAACAGAAATCACAGCGATCTGGATAACTTTTTCTGATGGATACCATTTTCCAGATATTCTGATGGATACCTGTGACATAGCCCCAAAATGTAATGAGCATGGGGGCTAATGCATATACATTAAACCAGTTTTCTCACTACAATAAGTCATGGTATATGTCTGGAATATGATGAGACAGCAGCAAGGGAGAAATGCATAAATTATTTTTGCACAAGCAGCATTTGCCAAGAAGCTTTCAACTTTTGCCCTGTTTTACACCACGGCAGCAATTTGCGACAAGCAGGCGGCTCTTATCAAAAAGGGGCATGGCCTTTCGCTGCCCAACAAATTTACTCAAATTTGCACCATATGTGGTGCAAATGTAGCCAGAAATCTACTCCAATTCCCAGGTGGCTTAGATTTTTGAGACAAGCGCATGGATTTTGAAAGATGAACTATATGCATTAAGCCTTAATAATTTTGGGCATTTTACTCCTGTGCACTTTTCATTAAGACAGTTATATTTTCTTCCTGTCTTCCCCCTAAATTTTTAAATTATTTTTTATCAATATTGTCTAATACTTAGACAGTGTGGGCCTCATTTATCAAAACTGTCTAGCAATAATACTATCTTACTGCCCATAGCACCCAGAGGTCAGCTTTCATTTTTAGGATTGGTTGCTATGGGCAACAAGGATAGTCTTGTTGTTAGGATAAATGAGGCCCTGTAATCTTAGACTAGATAATCTAAAAACATGTCTCATTTGTCACAGTGTTTATAAATCTGGTACATGATTAGACTGTCTAGTCTAATTTTACATTTTTTATTAGTTGGGTTGGTTTGTGCCAGTAATTGCACCACAATTTTGGTGCATGTATCAAGAATACACGGCACACCTTAAAAGGGGTTTTGCCATGATCTAATGTTGACGTAGGATATTCCAAAATGGGTAATTAATCACTTTTCTAAATATATGTTATTAAAAAAGTGAAGCCTGTGACAGCTCCAGCCTTAATTAGATGCCCTTGGTTACCTGAGAGTTTACATTAGACACGACCAGGAGCTGACCTGGCCATGCTTGCATTGTCTGCACTTCTTATTTCCTGGCAGCAAACATGAATGAGCTTTTAAGGGACTGGGGAAAAAAGTCTCTGACTCCTGTATAGAGAATCCACTGGTTCTTATGTAAAGATTGCAGACACTCCCTGAGCAGCCCTTCTTCTCCCCACACCCCTCCCCCGCAGCTTTGAAGGGACTGTGGAAAAATTATCCCTTGTCTCCTGCATAGAGAATGCACTGGTTGTAATGTAATTATCTGAGTAAGAATGCAGACACTCCCTTGGCTCACTGAGTCCATGAAGGATTGAAAGAAAGCTGCCTGCCCTGAGCTAATCTTTTCTCCTCAGCAGATGAGAGGCATAAAACAAAACCCATTAACTTGTGCACAATAGTTCTCATCTATGATGTAGCAAAACAATGTTTGCTCAGCCACAGAGACTGAGCCTTGGGAACGTGCAGGGGAGGTGGTGCTATGACATCACAGAGGAGGTACTTGTTTTTTTTTAAACACAGAAACACAACGCCCCTTTTTTCAAGCCTCAAGGCTCAAATTCAGCCTGTTAGCTGAGGAAATCACTTCTTGGCAAAACCTCCTCAAGGATGATGTTGCAAACTTGATTTTATTAAAAAAAAAGTGGTGCATATGATCCTCAGCTCTCCACGTATCAGAAAATGGTGCATTTATGAGAAAAGAC
The DNA here is from genome assembly GCA_025379985.1 of Phyllomedusa bahiana. Lineage (NCBI taxonomy): Eukaryota > Metazoa > Chordata > Amphibia > Anura > Hylidae > Phyllomedusa > Phyllomedusa bahiana. Next base: position 54,438 of record JAODAL010026227.1, read on the forward strand.
AAATATAAGAATATTCCCATGGTCCTATATTTTAGCCAGGTAGGTCTTCATGCCAAGAGACATATAAGGTGGGAGTGGAGAACCTGGAGAAGGAGAAACCTCTTATATTCTTCTTTCCTCATAAATGCACAATTTTCTGATACATGGAGAGCTGATGATCATATGTACAACGTTTGTTGAATAAAATCAGTTTTGCGACATCATCCTTAAAGTGTGCCGTGAATTCTCTATACATTGGATTTGAAGCCCGTCGGTCTTTCCACTAGTGTGCGGCACCATTATTTTTGTATCGTATTTTGGTGAAAGGGGTTGCACACTAAGTGGGACGTGTATGAAAACTGTCTTGGTCTAAGACTTTCTTTGTTGTCCATAACAACCAATCAGAGCGCCTCTTTCATTTTTTCAGAGCACTTTATTAAATGAAAGGGGAGCTCTGATTTGTTGCTATTGGCAACAAAGAAAGTCTAAGACCTAGACAGTTTTCATACATGTGGCCCTAAGAAATTTCCCCTTTCAATGAGGCCAAAAAAGCACATAAGAGTCTAAAAACTGTTAAAAACAAATAACTAATGAGGTATAAATAGTGAATTCCAGTAATTTAGCGTAAATTTCCCCATTATGTTTTCAGAATCAATTACCATAGACTTGTTTTTTTACCTGTACAACATGGTTCCCATCCAGTCAGTGAACAAACAATGGAACAGACACCTTTCACTTAACTGGAGCTGTGTGAAAAGTCCTGGGGCTTCAGTGTACAGAGAAACTGCTGAAGGAGCTCTTGCTTTTTATTGATTTCATTAAATGTTGAGATGGGAACTGCTCTTTACAACACATCACTCAATTAAATCACTATGGTCGACATGTATGTACAGGGCTGTGCCGGTATACTGGTATCTCTTCAGCCCAAAAACTGTCACAGCCATCCATGTTCTCCAGATGTATGAGAAGGCGCACTCCAAAAGTAAACCCATTATGAGGCGCCTGTGGCACTTTGTAATGTGCCCAAGATATGGGGGCATTCTGGAGGCGTGTTGCACCACAACCGTATGGTTCTACACATTTATGACTGGAGGACGCCAAAACTAGGCGCATCACTGCTGGAACAGGTAGACCAAGTTAAAAGTGGTTTACCTGAGCCTGAGTTGTCGTAGTGGAACTAGAAAGCATCAAATCTGTGATCCGCATTAGAGCAGGTTCATATATTCTGGTGCATTCTACACTGCTTTAAAGCTATTTAGAACTGGCCTGTATGCACCTATATCATACACATCGTTCGAAATGTTCATATTAGATAAATATCTGATAAAAGTGGTTTTCTAGGATTATAATAATCCATAAAATACTTTCAGATGTTTCTTTCAGGTCTGCCAATACCCACAAAATACACACCCTCATTCAGGTCTATAGGTGGTAGTACAAAAAAGTTATTGATCGCAGAAAATGACGCTGCGGCGCAAATTTAAAAAATAAGAAATGTTTGGATTTTTTTATGGTACTAAAACATAAGGAGAATGCTATGTATTTGGTATTGCCAGATTCGTATCAACCTACAGAATACAGACAAAAGCACGCCTGTGGCGCTTTGTAACGCGCCCGATCTCGAGGAGCGTGCAGGAGACGGTGCGCGCTAGGAATGTAGCGAAGCTATAGATTTATAGCTTCACTACGGCATTTCTGGGCGCATTACAGTCAGAACAGGTATAGCATTTTCAAAGCGGTATACCTGAGTCCGAACTGACGTGCAAGCGCTGTACAGTGGGTTCATAAATCAGGCACATTCTATGCCTTTTTTAATCACATGAAATTTGGCGTCCCCATGCCAAATTTCATACATGTCGCCCTATATGTGTAGTTGCCCTCCCTCTCAGTCCCTAGTTTAAATACTCCTCCTACTTTCTGGCCATTTTGTCCCCAAATACATCCCTAGCACAGAGTCTGTAGCCACTTAATTACCTCGCTAATCTGCCGCTGCCTCTCTGGTGTGGTCTGTGGTACAGGTAGTATTTCTGAAAATACTACCTTGAAGGTCCTTGACTTGAGTGTTTGGCCTAAGTCCTTGAAATTGTTTTTAATTTGACAGATTGCCCTGTCTGTTACCCTAATAATGGAGTCCCCCACTACGAGCACCTGACTTGGCTGACCTGCGCTCCTATTCCCCATCTTAGTGGAGCAGACAGGGATAGTGTCTTACTGCAGCAGCGCTATTTCTGAACTGACATCCCCCTCATCCACCATTTCTCCAGATTTGTTAAGATGTGCCTGATCAGGGCTAGTCTCCCTGACCCTCTTACCTCTACCCCTCTTTCTGATTGTCACCTAGCTAGCTGCCTCGTGTCCCTGCACCTCCATGCTGCCATCCTCCCCAGTATCTACCCTAGCAAGGGCTTGCTCACTGAGCAGCAAACTCACTTCCAAGTTGCCAATGGATTTCAGTGTTGCCACTTGCTCATTTAAATCCAGGATCCAGAGACACACAGATATAAATCCAACAATCTTAAGTCCCACACTTAAGCGAACAAAAACGCACTTTAGACACAAGAACGCACTCTCACACTTGGGCACTCGCTTTTTCAATTAGCTTTAAACCTTATTTTCAACACTATTTGCAGTGTGCAAACCCCTCCCTCAGGAATGAGTGGGCCAAGAGAATGATAAGAAAACATTTCCCAGACCATAACACTGCCACCATCAGCTTGTGTTCTTTCCCGCAATGGTTTGCCCC
>JAODAL010026228.1:0-57157 GCA_025379985.1 Phyllomedusa bahiana
AAAAAAATTTTTTTCCCTGAACATGTGTGCTTGGCTTCCCAGCTGTGACTTGAGATGCTTAAACGAAAGCGTTGTTCAAAGGAAGCCAGAGAGACTGTGCCACACGATTTATTAATACATTTAATAGATTTTTAGCACATTTTAATTTTTCAAGTGAAAAGGGGGGAAGGTTTACTTTTTGCACGCATCTTTTCATTATTTACCTCCCTGATTAAATTTTTGTTTTATTAAAAAACTTTTTCTGAGAGTTTTCAAAAGCTGAGATTGGGGGTAATTTTTCCCTCATTTTTCTACTTTTTGAGGATTTGTGTCTTGGGGTTTTGCTGCATGTTCCAGGCATTACTTCAGCAAAAACCTCTGGGGGGCTACTTTGTGAGTGCAGAAGAAAGTAGATCTAAAGCATTAAAAATATTTTACACTTGAAGGCGGATTAAGGAAGATTGCTCAATTTCAGAACATCTAGTGAACTTTGGCAACATTAAAGGGGTTGTCTCACTACAAGGATTGCTTTTTGCATTCAACATCTTGGAAAAACAAGTCACTTTTGCATATGGTATACAGTGTCCTACCTTTTCCTTTTTATCCTTTTGTATGGGCTGTCAGCTTCTCAGATCGTTACTCGCCCTTTTCAATTTCTGTTAGGCTCCCAGTGTGGTGCTTACTCAGACCTGTTTGTCTCCTTTAGGCCCCCGTGGGGTTCGCTTTGCTAAGACCTGGTGTCCTAGATGCCCCTCACTGAGGCCAGCAACCTTTTTAAACCTGTTTAAAAAACTGAACTGGGGAAAAGGATGAGGTAAGAAGAATCTGCGTGGGGACAACCCTTTTGATATGCCCAAAAGGGCAGAATTTTTCGTTTGTTTTTGCGCCAAAAAAGGGCTATAATAAGATTCCCAAAAAATGTTTTTTAAAAAGCTCTCATTGAATCAATGAAAATTTACAACGTTTGAGTATTTCTGGATGATTTTAGGGTTTTTGAAAATTTTGAGGCCTTGTAATTTTTGAGGGTTACCCCAGAAAAGTCCTTTAAAAACACCGGTGGAGCAAATTTTCAGCTCATAAAAGGCGCACAATACGCTCCACACTTAATTTGAAGCTCATTTGGAAGTATAAATTTACACTTCCAAAGTACACCATGTGAACATATCCTAAGCAGCAGAGGAAATGGACCCGGCGCTCTGAAGAAGGAGGAAGCATATTCGAGATGAGAAAGTTAAGAGTCTTTATTCTTAAAAATAACAAAGGCATCATTTCGCAATATTAAAAAAAAAGAAAATAATGCACAAGGATTTACGCGTTTCACCAAAAATCCCTGGTTTTCCCCTCAGAAATTTTCTTGCTGCTTCCTCCTTCTTAAAGGGCTTTTCTTCCCTTTCCTTTTTGGGATTTACTCTGTACTTACTCCAGCTCTTCTCTGGGGTGTGGTATTTAAAGACCCCGGATGCCATGTTAGGGCGAAGAGACAACGCCCTTTTGCATTAAAGAGTTTTGTGCCTCGGATTGAGCAAACCTTACAGGGGGCCCTTTTCTTTCCCTTGCGATTCTTTTTTCTTTACATTTTACACTATTGTGCGCCCCCTCCTCTTTTTCTATTTTGCTAAACAAATTCTAAAATGGTTCAAGGAGACATTGTGTTGGAGGAATGAGAGGTTTGGGATAGGCATCACTTAGACACAGATGTGTAATGCAGATTTTTTTTTTTAACAATTTGTGGTTTCATATTTTGTTATCTGTTTTTCATATTTCTTTCCTTTCTTTTTTTTGCTTTTATGATAATATTCCTGAAATACATACGTATAAAAAACAAAAAAAAGGGAACAAATACAGATGTATGACCTATGCAAAAACAGAAGACGCTCTGACAAATTCCATTCATTAACCAATATAGACATAGATCAATTGAAGCATGTGTACAGGAAATTATGCAATGCACAAAAAATAAGTAAATAGGAGAATAACTGAAAAATCTGAGAAATGTGGCAAATCCTTTACATTAAAACGTAAAACTCAACGTTTAATTAATAATTATAAAACTGTGGTTGCAGAAAACCAAGCCAGGCCCTGCTGTAGAGACACAACATGATAAAGTCACTAGGCAGGTACATTCGTACAGATTTCACATTATAAAGGACAATTATAAAATTTTCCTGGTTTTGGTAGCTTGTAATAAAAGACATAATTTCAAAATGTCTGAATCCTCAAACCCAGGTCATGTCTCGCATGCCACAAATCCTGACCCTGAAACAAATATTAGGGAATCTTACTTCCTTAGTGCCCCAATGATTCCCCCGTGGACCCAGCAAAAACCCCACAAAAAAGACCTTATAATTATTTTTTATCTAAAAATAAAAAACCCAAACAATTTCCCCCTGTTAAGGAACTGAGTGGGAAATCTAAAGTAAAGTGCAACAGACATGTAATAAGGTACAGTTACTTATGGTGGCTTTATGTACCTTATTATTTTTTGTGATTACGTGGATTCTGTGACTGTGCAGAGTCAATGGGTCGCATCTGTGCTAATCATCTTGATCAGTGATGTCAATGAAACGTCACATGATGGTGAGGTATTGTTTTGGCCCGCGCGGTTACATACTGCAGAAGGGAAATGTAGTCAGTTTAAGCTTAACTATGGATTTTCTGGTTGGGTTTAAAAAAAAAAGCCATTGTTTTTCATTTAATATCGTTTCGGACTATTTTATGTATGTTTGGGGGATTGGAAAGCCCCTCTAAGGAATGTATTGCATGATATTTTTTTAAATTTATCTCTTACCACAATCTTTCTCATTATCAGCACTTCATTGCTTTAGCATGTAGTATCCAAGAAACTAAAGCTCCCATAATGGGAGGGCCCACACATGCACAATGCGCACAAGTTCAGCTTATGAACCACGCACAGAACAGCGCACATTGCTGCTGATAGTGGTTCCAGCACTCTGAATGGGGCATCTAGGACGATGTGCCACACGCTGGGGGAGTGGAGAACTGAACGGGACATGTAGTGGATATAAGGCACATAATCAAATTAAGAAAAAAAAACACAATGAAAAAAAATTACTCAAAGCCACCTTCAGAGCTGGGAGTAAATTACAAGTGTGTTGATTTTGGAAGGTTAAAGGGGTTTTGCCACGATTTGATGTTGACATGGGATCCTCCAAAATGAGTATTTAATCACTTTTCTAAATATATGTGATTAAAAAAGTGAAGCCTCTGTGAGCTGCAGCCTAAGATGAACTTAGTTTCCTGTCTGTTTACATTAGCTACACTCTCTTGAGTTGTTTGCACTTCTTATCTGATGGCAGGACACATTAATGAGCTTTGAAGAGAGGGGGAGAAAAAAAGCAGTGTTACTGGGAATCTGCACTAGCTTTGTTTCTGTGTCAGAGCCTGTGTCTACTGTATAGAGAATCCGCTGGTTGTAATGTAATTATAAGTAAACATACAGATGCTCCCTGTTCAGCCCTCCTCCCTCCCCCCGTCTGTAGTCAGTGAACGCTGCCTGCTCGGAGCTTATCTTTACTCCTGAGCAGAGAAGAGGGAGAAAACAAAACCCGTATAGTTTGTGCACAATACAGTTATCCCCTGTGGTTTAGCCAAACAATGTTTGCTCAACTACAGAGATTGAGTATCAGCCTCGGGAGCATGCATGGCAGGTGGATCGATGACATCACACAGGAGGTACTTGTTTTTTTAAACACAGAAACACAACGCCCCCTTTTTTCAGGGCTCAAGAGGGGAGTTTCAGTCTGCTAGCTGAGGAAATCACTAAGTTAAGTACAGGGGAGAATAAAAGGAAGGTCCCCTTTACTAAACTAATATATACTCTCTTCAATTACCCCTCACAGCAAACTAGAAAAGTCCAGGAGGCTCATATGCTGGTATTATTCCAACCTTTACATTTGCTGGATGTTCTGTAAGGAAGTTTCATTGGGAGTTTATTCTGCATCTATCAGTCAGTCTGCAGGTATCATGTAATGCCTCTTGTGGCTGACTGCAAAATTCACTAAGCATGTCTATAGGAGAGCTCATTTACATACTTTTTCCCATGGACTTTGGTTTCTTTAATGAGAAACAGTACCCTCACCACCTTTGAGAAATCAAACACTGCACTAACTTTAAAAATACTTCAAAGATATTTAATTAAATTCAGAAAATAGTGCCAAAGCAATGTCAATATATCAACTACTCCTGCCTCATATGGAATTACTACCGTCCTTCATAACTGTTAATGAACATTGGCTGTATGCTCAGCAAATATCAAGTCTACTGACAATATAACTTTATTGGGGCCCATCTACACAACATGGTTCTACTGTTAGATTTTGATGTGGATTTTGTATTTGAAAACCGTAAAAATCAGACTGTAAAACCATCCCCACAAACCTTAATAGTAAATCAGGGTTGTAGTCTATACGTACTACTTCCAGAGGTCGGTCTGTTTTTTATTCTATTAATATTGATATGATTCTTCCTATGACTTGTGTAAATAACCCAAGGATACCTGATCCAGAACATTTAAATAGATGGTCTCACACATGAATAGAATGAAATCTCTCTAGCAGAAGATAAAAAGATGGCACTACAGAGACTACTTTCTTCCGGTCTTGACTAGAGCTAATTTATATACCCTTTCTCCCAGCCAGTGTAACCTGTCCTTTAAAACTTTGTAGGCTAGCTGGTGGCCTGCTCAAGGAGAAACAATTTCTGCTAGAATTACACATGACTAGTAGCATAGGAAATTCCAGCAATAAATATAAATGAGGTTCATAGGTTAGCCAAACCCCAAATATATACAAATGTCAAAAGACTACCAAACTAAAGTATGTATATATCAAACTAAACATTAAAAAATTAAAAAGAGAGTATTGTGCTAAACAAAACTTGAGTGTGCTCTAATGCTAGAATATACAGTATACAAAAATATTAGATACTAGAAATACCTCAAAGTACTAAGGGGCCGAAACAGGTATCAGGAATAGCCCAAAGAGAGGGATAAGGTTAAAAAATCCCTATAAAGCCCTACTTGTCCTAGGTATCCCTATTCCCAAACCCTGGGGTGATTGCCCCAATAAGGGCGTCCTCGTCTGGAATCCCACCATTATACACACTATCCCCGATACAAACATTTGTTTGTCATGGGATTCTATTTTTAATATTTCAGTAAATTTTAGTTTGGTAGCCTTTTATTAAAGAAACATTACAATTTTTTTTTAAATCTTTCCATCTCAACATTGGTATTTTTATTGGGTTACTTTCAGCCTGGTCTGCAGCAGCCACAGGGAATAGAGAGGTGGCCATACGTGTACAGCCCTCTCCATTCACTTCTATGGGAGTTCCAAGTACAGCCAAACACATGTTTGGTTGTTCTTCAAACTCAGGAACGAGCAGGAAACTATGCAAATTATCAGTGAGAACAAAACTCTTCTGTTTACTTGTATCATTTTATATTTATTTCTAAGTTTAATATTCCTTTGACCCTCCTGAGCAGTGATGTTAATGTATGTGGTCCACTTTCGTCATGGTGATCTTCTGGTCACTCTCAGTGCACCCAGTGGCATAAGTCAGGCTGTATCAAAGAGCCCTGCTGAATGAATCTGATCTTGGCAGCTTAACGCCTCTGACATCACGGTCAATAGCACCCAAAGCAAGGTGTTTGATTGAGGCAGGCTATATAAACAATAATATAGGGGTGTCGAAGCGTTACCATGGCAGCCAGGAGCCGAAATATGGCCCTTAGAGGCATGTATATATTGCTCAAAAAATATTTATAAGTATATTTGCCAAGTGCCAGAATAATGAGAGATCGATGATTTTTGAGGGCATTTTTAGTACTTTCTGCAAAGTCAAAAGTTTGCCAGGAAGAAGCCATCTGGAAATATCACCCAGGGATGATCCAGATTTATGTAATTCTCTTCCTGATTTCTTGGCTGATTTCTTTAGACTTTACCATGATGTTATACACAGAAACAGTGTGTTTCTGGTGGGCATTAAAAATATATCCACAATTGTGTCTCTGATTAACTTAGATGTTGCCAATAAAGAGGCTTCCAAAGACAGGATATCATCATCAATTGTTTAAAGGCATAGTAATCCTAGTGTATGCAAACTTTTTACTTTGCAGAAAGTAATAAAATGGATTAAAAATGATCTCACTAGCATTTGGCAAACATAAATAATTTTGGTAATCCTATTAGACCTAAAACAGGTAAGGTTTATTCTGATTTCATGTCAGATAGTGAGAAAAACATGCATATATGTCTTTTTACATAGTATATGTAAACTTCGGGTTCCAACTTTATATATACATATATACATACACACATTGGGTTGCAAAAGTATAAATAACCCTTGGACTGTTGACATTTATTGATATTTTATGTGACAGAGCAACACAAAGTAGAAAGTGTTTGTGAAGTGTAAAGAAAATGATACGTGCTTTTTGATGGACATGTTTCTTTTTTCAACCGTACTAACTATGTAACCATGTAAAAATGTTTGAAAACGAAAAAACTGAAAAGTGTGGCGTGTATATGTATTCAGTCCCCTCTGATGCCCCTTAATAAAATCCAGTGTGACCAATTGCCTTTAGAAATCAGCTGATTAGTAAATAAAGTACATCTGCTCAGCATAACTAGAGCTATTTTGTGAAGGCCCCAGACGTTTGTTAGAGGTTTGATAAAGTTGTGTCAGGGTTAGGTTTTAAAAAAAAAAATAGCCCAAACTCTTGTGAAGCACTCTTTAATCTGTAAATGGAAGTATAGCACAACTGCTAACCTATCAAAACAGACAGTTCACCTAAACGGATAACCCAGCCAAAGAGCGCACTAAGTAGAGAAGCAGCCAAGAAGTCCAGGATAACTCTGGAGAGGCTGCAGTAATCCACAGCTCAGATGGGAGAATCTACAGGACAACTATTAATCATATACTCCACAAATCTGACCTTTATTGAAGAGTGGCAAGTAGAGAAGCAGCCAAGAAGCCCAAATATCCCTAACGTTTAATGTTAATGTGTGTGTGTGTATTTATATATGTGGTAAAACTGCAATCATCAGGATCCATAGAATAAAGGAGAGGAGAGGTTAAAAGAATTAAACTTATTTAGTCTTGAGAAAAGACAGCTACAGGAGGACATGATTAATTTATATAAGTATATAAATGGCCCCTACAAAAAGTATGGTGCAAAGCTATTTCATGTAAAACCTCCTCAAATTAGAAAGGAACATTCCCTTTGTTTGGAGAAAAAAAGAATTCAATATCCAGAAGAGAAAAGTCTTTTTTTTTACCATGAGAACTGTGGATCTTTGGAATAGCCTGCCTGAGGAGCTGCTCACAGCAGGAACAGTTGAGGGCTTTAAGAAAGTCTTAGACAACTACTTATATAATATTAATACTTATGTAGCTGTATAAAACCTCTGGATCCAGTCTGATAGCAATTTTAGAATCAGGAATGAACTGTTTCTTTAGGGCAGATTGGTTCATGCCTTATGGGTTCAAAAGTCTTCATCAGTAGGGGAAAAACAATTTTTTTTAAAAAACTTCTTTTATGTATAATATATTTACACCATACTGTGCATGTTACATATTACTGTATGTCTTTGATATTCCTGACTTATTTGTTAAATGTCAGGATCCAACATTACTGGATCCTCTTAGCTTTGTGAAGTTATATTACACCAGGATCTGGATGGGTTTCATGCACCTGCCAGTGAGGCCATATGATAGGGGCATACGTGAGGCGATCACCCTTTTTATCTTGCTTATTAAAATATACTACCATCTGGAGAATTAGGATCTTGCAGTATTTTTTTGCAGATAATGACGAGGTGGCTTTGCATGCAATGCTCTCTCCGTTCACGTCTATGATAGTTCTGAATAGAGATCAGCAGGTATGCTTGGCTGTTCTCAGAACTCCCATAGAGGGCGGCCCATGTACAGCTTTCCCACCATTCATGGTGGCTAAAGCGGAAAGCTGTGATATCCTATCTTCCCAGATGTGAATACTTCTTTAAGATTGTCTTCAGGGGCTTTTAAAGTGTTGATTATGTAGTTGTATATAAAGTGCATTTATAGGACAGCAGAATTGTGCACTTAAAGTACTAAATTGAAACAGATAATTAAAAAAAAATCCATTACTCCAATCTTGTTGATGCACAGCTTGCACAGAGTACAAATGAACAGAAGACTAACTAAAATTACCAAAAGGGCTTGCTGGCTACCCAGCTAATCAAATGGGGAGCACATCTTTAGTACAGCCATTAAAAAATAAAAACTCATCCAAGCAACTATTACATTTAATAAGCGCAGACAACTAAAGTACATACAGTGTCATTAAAATGTAAAGAATTATATGCATCAATGTATAAAAAGCCCCACAAATTCCACCAGGTTATACATTAGCTACATTACACGCTAATGCATCAGTCTTCATTTGTATCTTTGCTATATTTAGAACATTATGCCTATATATCTCACTACTAGCAGACAGCTGAGCACCCAGTCCGATCTGCGTCTGCTCCGCTCTCAGATCCTCTCTGTACTTTTGTATCTGTTCTTTTACACTAGAATTACAGTCAGTTGTGCTGGGGACTTTTTTCTCTGCTTTGCAGCTGAGGCTTAAATTTCTTTCAACTTCAGTTGCTGCAGAAGACACCAAGTTTCTTAAGGTGAACAGTTCTTCCTCTAGAGACTGTGCCAAGTTCATGGCCATACTATTCCTGTCATCCTGTCTGATCATTTTTACCTCACAGGTTGGTGGGAGAACATATTTCAGGCTATGAAGACACTGGAAAAGAACTGAATTGTTTCTGAAAGAGAAGAAAACAAATCTATCAATTATATACAAACGACACACACTATAAAACTATTCCATTTCTGATATTTCCATATTAAAAAGCATGTTTCACTTTCTTAAAGGGGTTGTCTCACTTTATTGATTCATCTGACCTCAGTCCTGTTTTCTTGGTTTCACTTTGAATTGAGGGGCGTGTTTACTGGCTTCCACTAGGCTGCAGTAGAAGCCAGGTCTGTAGCTATAGCAACCAGTGATGGCATTCTATCAGGAGAGATCAAACAGGTCTGTAGCTATAGCGATCTGAGGAGCTGATGCAGCCCATACAAGAGGGGATATCTATGAATAGGTAGGACACTGTTAATGGACATATATTGCAAAGTGACTTGTTTTTGCAAAATCTTTAACATAAAAAGCAATCCTTGAAGTGAGACAACCCCTTTAACACACAGATTGCCAGGAATCCCTGCAGATTACACAATTACCGGGGACTCCAGCAGTTGGACACTTAAAAAGTGTGCTCCCAGTATAGCAAGAACATAGGCTCATGCATGCAAGTGTCGTGCAGACAGTACTTCAACAATAAAACAGTAACAAAATTCTAAAAATTCCTAATGAAGCTTATTGGGCAGCTGATCAATGTGTACCCAATAAATTTAATGCCACACCTACCCAGTCTAACGCAACTGCAACATGATGTTGTAAGGACTGAAAAATATAGTCTAAAATTTTATTTTGGATTTTGGTAAACTAACTTAAAAACCATGCAAGAGACAATTCAAGCATTTTCTTTATAGAACTAAATCTTCAACATATATTAAATGGATCGCTGTTTTTAATGTGGTTTTGACAGGAAGCAAGTTAATTACCACCTTATCAGCACAGAGGAGAATATAAACAAATCATGCTGAGTCATGAAGGCTGCAGGGGTGAGAGGGAGGGGGTGAGCAAGTAGTGAGAAATAAGGGAGCGTCTCAAAAGTTAACTCAAATAATAACTTTACAACAGTGGTTTCTCTATGGAGCAGACAGACTCATACACTGCACTTTCTCCACAGCCCCTTGAAAGCTCATTCATGTTCCCTGTCATCAGATAAGAAGTGCAAACACGCAAGCACGGCCACATCAGCTCCTGTCAGCTCCTCTGGTCCTGTCTAATGTAAACTTTCAGGTAACTAAGGGGGACCAAGAAATGCTGTAGCTCTCACAGACTTCACTTTTTTTAATCACATGTATTTAGAAAAGTGATTAAATACCCATTTTGAAGGATCCCACGTCAACATTACATCATGGGAAAACCCTTTAAGTAAAAATATGTTGCTGCAGTTAGAGTAAAATAAAAAAATAAAAAATATACTCAAATTTGAATTGACCTGCTGCCATCCTCAGTGTCTCTAGGTCGTCTTTTTACTTTCTAGTCCTGGTAGTCGGAATATCAGTGCTGCAGCGGGCGCAGCCTGATGTCGCTGTTTGAAAGTGAAGGCTCCAAAAGGTAACATTGGGCAGTGTCCATGACCTCTGCAGCGTGCACGAGTGAACTGTCAGGAGCCGGGGGGTAACAGAAGGCCTAGGGAAATGACCGGCAGCAGAATTGCTGGAATTAAGGTCAGTACAAAGGCGAGTATGGCTTTTTTATTTATTATACAGCCACAGCAGCATACTTTTATTAAAATGCGAGGTGGACAACCCCTTTAATAAATTGTGGGAAATTTGCAGCTTTTAACCTATGGAAATGTTTTTACCATAACCACAATAGAAAACTAACAGAAAAAACAAAATAAAAGCCCTTAAAGGGACCTGTCATGTTGAACCCACTGTCAAATCTGCAGGCAGCATGTTATAAAGCATGACAAGCGTAACACTAAAAATATGGATCATAAGACACAAATGAATAAGACATGACACTCATATCTAAAGCAGAGTTTCCACAAGGCTGGTTGACACATATATGCAATACATGGTGTTCACAGCAAGCATGTCTCCCCCCAGTCAATCTACACATGCCATACAGTGAAGATAAATGCTCAACTGTCATACAATGTGCCTAAAGAATCAATACATTATTTACCATAGTTCACTTTCATTTCTTGAGACACGGCTTTTCACAAAGTGCAAGGGACACACCATCATGACACAGAATGTTATAGACCTTATCTTTTACTTACTGTTATCACAGATATACTGTGTGTATTTTAGGGCCAAAGAAGATTATACTAATGTGATGCAAAGACATATGAATATCACAAGTTTTTAACCCTTAGGCCATGTTCACACGACGTTTTTGGATGAGGTTTTTGGAGTGTTTCCTTCCCCAAAACCTCATCCAAAATGCTTCCAAGACGCCCCCAGTTCATTTCATTGATTCCTATGTAAAATCTCGTTGCAGTTCACACACGACGAGGTTTTTACATGCTTCTTTGGAAGCAATGAAAAAAGGTCTTATCATTCTTGAAGCGTGTTTTCGTTGCGGTTTTCAGCGCGGTTTTTAGCGTGGTTTTGGCGCATTGTGGCGCGGTTTTTGTCCTGGCTATTCATTTGTATGGGTGAAAACCTCGTCAAAAACCTGATCCAAAACCTCGTCTGAAGAAGCGTGTTTCAGGCGAGGTTTTGATGTGGTTTGGACGAGGAAACGCTCCGAAAACTTCGTTCAAAACCTCGTCCAAAAATGCTGTGTGAACATGCCCTTAGGCTATGTTCAGACGACTTATTCACGCCGTATTTGCGGGAAGGAATTCACCCACAATTACGGCGTGTGTACGGGGCCGGAGGGGGAGGGGGAGCGGCAGCTTGGTGGCCTCATAGACTTTCATTAACCACGGCGCGTATCCCACCAGGATAGTGTGCATGTCACTTTGCCCCCGCTCGCTGTATTTCGCGAGAGGAGACGGAATCCATAGTTCTCTGAGAACTGTGGATTACCATAATGACAGGGACGGATTTCAGCCGTATTTGCGCACGGTACGGCGCGCAATACGGACTGAAATCTGTCCCAGTATCAGCCGTGAACATAGCCTTACTCAATGCTGAAATGGAAAGATACATGTGAAATACTGCATAATATCTGAATATGATGGCAAAATAAGTTTATATATGTAAAAGTCATAAGAAATATTTGAGTGTGTAGAACAAGTTGACACACCATCATGAAGCATGTTATACATTGTATAGCATCATCTGTAATATCCTCCGAGTCCTAAACTTATTCTCAGCTTTAACTTTTAACAACTAAAAAAATGCTAATCTGCTGCTGAATACCAAATCAGTACCTACCAGACATAACAGCAAGCACCCCACCTGCAGCAGTGAGATAGGAATGCTGTAGAACTATAGAGAATAGTTTTTTTGCTACAATTTATGTTTCTTCCCTTTTTTTTTAATCCCATTAAGGGAAAACTATTTTACACTTTTTTTTTTTACACTTAGTAATGTATTGGCATACTCCTGTATATATTACATTGTGTGTCAGTATGACACAGGCTGCTGCCAGGGCAACACAGGGTGTGCCCTGATAGCAGGTTTGCTATACAGACAGCCCTGGAGCTACTCTATTTCCCCAGGGCTGACTGCATAGACATTCCCCAGACTTGACTCCCAACTGACCCGATGAAGCTGAGGAATTAGGGTTGAATGGCAAGGATTGGAAGTTTCCTCAAGTCCCTGATGTTAACTGAAACTTTTCTAGCAACGGAGCGGTTAATTAAAGCTCCATTCCTAGCGCAGTTGTGGCACTGGAAGCTGCAAAACCCCTCTCTATGCCGCAATGTCTTTTGCCATTGCTACAGACAGAAGACATGGGGAGGAGGAATGACAAAGGACCACTGTTCCCCCAGTCTACAGTTACTCCATTCAAGTGCCTCTCAGCTGTGATCTTGTGGCTGGCATGTACTCGGGATCAGATTCCCTCTATCTGGTAATCCTTGGGGTCCTGTAGTGTGGGTACTTCCTGATCCTGTAGGCTGGAATACCATTTTAAAGAGGTTGTCTCACTACAAAGAATAGCTTTCAAAATGTAAGAAACACTAAATGAAGACGTTTTCCAAATATATTGCTTTGTTCATCTCTTTTTAAGGAGCTACAAATGATTTTATCACCTTCTGAGGGCTCTCAGGTTTGCCAAGTGACCGACCTGTGTATTCCTTCTCCCGTGCTGTTTGTTCTATCTGATAGCAGGGAGTGAGGTCATCACACAGGTGGAGGCCAGCAGTGTGAAAGCTTGTGTGTTATCTGATCTTTCAGACAAAAGACAGTAATTACTCTACATTTACATTAGCTCAGAAGCTTCTCCTCTCCTGGTAGAAGGTAATTTAGCTAATCTAGACTAATAAACATAATAAACAGAGAAGTCTGACTACTCAGAGCTCATATGCTAATTACAGACAGCTTGATCAGGAAGTGACAGAGCAAAGCAGCATTATTTCATTCATGCATCCTATGAAACTTTAAGATGAGACAATCCCTTTAATGCTTTGTCTATAAAATACATTCCAGATGGAAAAATTGTCCACTAGGATATTGAATGCAACATTTTTTAAGGTTTAGAATATACACTCACCGGCCACTTTATTAGGTACACCATGCTAGTAACGGGTTGGACCCCCTTTTGCCTTCAGAACTGCCTCAATTCTTCGTGGCATAGATTCACACAGGTGTTGCAACGATGCTCAATTGGTACCAAGGGCCCAAAGATGCCAAGAAAATATTCCCCACACCATGACACCACCACCACCAGCCTGAACCTTTGATACAAGGCAGGATGGATCCATGCTTTCATGTTGTTAAACGCCAAATTCTGACCCTCCCAAATCTGAAGTCGCAGCAGAAATCGGATCATCAACCAGGCAACGTTTTTCCAATCTTCTACTGTCCAATTTCGATGAGCTTGGCAAATTGGAGCCTCAGTTTCCTGTTCTTAGCTGAAAGGATGGACCCGGTGTGGTCTTCTGCTACTGTAGCCCATCTGCCTCAAAGTTCGCCGTACTGTGCGTTCAGAGATGCTCTTCTCCCTCCCTTGGGTTGTAACGGGTGGCTATTTGAGTCACTGTTGCCTTTCTAACAGCTCGAACCATTCTGCCCATTATCCTTTGACATCGGCCATCAACTCGTCTTATCCGCCCACAGGATGTTTTTTCTTTTTCGGACCATTCTCTGTAAACCCTAGAGATGGTTGTGCGTAAAAAATCCCAGGAGATCAGCATTTTCCCTAAAATACTCAACCAGCCCTTTCTGGCACCAACAACCATGCCACGTTCAAAGGCATCAAATCACCTTCTTCCCATACTGATGCTCGTTTGAACTGCAGGAGATTGTCTTGACCATGTCTACAGGGCCAAAATTTGCACTGAGTTGCCGCCATGTGATTGGCTGATTAGAAATTAAGTGTTAATGAGCAGTTGGACAGGTGTACCTAATAAAGTGGCCGGTGAGTGTACTTTGCGAACAAACCCCACCACATACCTCCAGAAGCCTGAGAATTCCCCTCCCAGGACATTTACATTTAA
Source organism: Phyllomedusa bahiana (assembly GCA_025379985.1). Classification (NCBI taxonomy): domain Eukaryota; kingdom Metazoa; phylum Chordata; class Amphibia; order Anura; family Hylidae; genus Phyllomedusa; species Phyllomedusa bahiana. The sequence goes on from JAODAL010026228.1 coordinate 14,280, forward strand.
GGTTATATTAACCCCTTCCTGACAGCCTGCAATGTGAAAAAAACATACATGCGCCACATTTGCGGAGATTTTGTTTTTACTTCGTTCAATCTTCTGTAGGTCGGTACTAATCCGGTGATACCAAATTTGCAGGGTTTTCATTATATTACATTAAAAAAAAAAAAAAAAAAAAAAAACATTCTCTATTAACTAAATTTGCCACTGCAGCTCCATTTTCTCCGACCCATAACTTTAGATTTTTTTACCTATGGGCCTGAGCAAGGAATCATTTTTAACAGATTAAAGTGTAGTTTTTATTGGTACCATTTTGGGATACATGTAACTTTTTGATCACTTTTTTGTGCCAATTTTTGGGGGAGATGAAATGACCAAAAAACCCACAATTTTGTAATTTGTTTTTTTTCTTCTACAGTCTTTAGTGTATGAGATAAATGTTGTTATATTTTAATAGATCAGACTTTTACGGATATGATGATAACAATTATGTTTAACTTTTTAATTTTTTTAGTTTGTAAAATGGCAAAAAGGGGTTGTTATTAACGTTTAGTTTTTATACTTTTAGGGGGCTCAATCTTTTGTATACCCTTCTGCATTATACAAATATTGCCAGGGTGCACCAAGATGGCAGATCTATTAGTTCTTATCTCCTGCTTGTTTATCTCCAGCTTGTTTATAAGCTTCTCTAGATTAACAACCACTGTTTGGGCTGGTGATGGTTTATTAGCAGGACTGAGCTTGCTTTTCAGTCTCCAATCTTATTCTCCTCACGGAGTAAACTTTAAGTGGCCATTTCCACGACCGGTATTTGCTCTGTTTTGGGGCCGTTTACACGGCTGCAGGGGGATGGCTTTTCTCCGCGGTTTGCCTGTCCCCCTTCGCATTGACAGGTTCATGTTCGGCCCGAAAACTGTGCATATGAATGAACATAGTCAATGTTTGTTTGGACGGCCGGTGGTCTATAAAACCGACCGGCGGAAAATCCGTGCAGTGGGGACTGCTGCACGGATTTTCCATAGAGGTCCGTGATAATGTTTGACAGCCGGTGAAAAACCATTGGAAAAACCTGCCATGGGGACATGTCATAACAGAGCTAGATCAAGAGGCTTGTGCTGTGCTGTTTAATATGTAAACACACCGTGGAGTGCACCGGTAGAAGAATCACTCTGCGAGTGTTGGCAGCTCCTCTCATGTCAAATACAGCTCTTCTAGATCTCATTAATACCCCGACATCCGGCTTGAACAGTGCCATTTGTTTTTCAAGACCCCTTCATCACCAATTTCCCTGGAACAGGCACAGCTAGGAATAGGAGTTAGCAGAGCTGAAATGTCAGTCAATCCTGTAGTACTTCCCACAACCTACAGAGGAAGTGGAACCTGAAGTTGGCTGCAAAGAGCAGACTCTGTGTAAACAGCCAGATGGGAAAACCTCTTTAACGTCAATGACTGTTTAAATTTACACAGACAAAGCCTGAGGCTGCGCTACTAAAGTTACAGAAAATATTATTTATACAGTATTATATTATTATACAGTATTATATTATTATACAATATTATTAGAGACTCAAACAGATATGTCTGGTGCCAAATAGGTGCAATTATTAGTGTTCTATTCTTTTAAGACAGGCAATATACAGTAGATGCTGAACCTCCACAAGAAACAAATTTTTTTTTTTCATAATTACCTGTAAAAAACAGTGAGGCTTCCCTCACATGGTGTCTTAAGATTCCAAGTGAAGAGAGTTCCTTGAAGAGATCCATTTTTCTTACACATCATCATTTCTGGCATGAGCTCTAGGGGCTCTCCCTGCATATGAGTTGTCATCCATTCAGTTACTGATGTTAACGTACAATCATGTGATAGGATATGAAGACGACATTTCTGTAATGCTGAGAGTACAGCAAAGATATCTTCCAGGCTCCAGGATGCTGTCATCCGAAAAACAACAATAAAAAAAATACTCTATTAGTCAGCCATGGAAGCAGTGGGATGAAATAGTTCTTTTAAGGATGAACTGATCCTTGAATGTGCTGGACCTGCTACAAGTTTTACCTGCAGATTTGGGCTGGTACATTTTGCCGCAGATTACAGTACAAGAAAAGTAAATGAGGCGCTAAATATTTGAGGATATTTTTACATTAACATTTAATCACTATTCAATGGATTTTGAGGTACAAACAAGCAAATAATCATATTCCAGAACCCACTCCCCACCCTGCACCCAATTGTCGCTGACCTAAACTGTACTTATTTAGAGAACATGGTCATGGGGACAGTAAATAAACGGGGGTTATGTTAAGGGGGTTTTCTAACCAGAAAGATTAGCTTTTAACATATAGGGACAGGTAACTGAAGACTTTTTCTGAATATATTAGTCTTTTGATTTTACTTTACTCATCAGATAAAAAAGATTTTATCTCCTCTGAGTGCACATAGGTTTCTATGGTTACCTGACTAAATATCTCTAACAAGATCAGCTTTTGTTTACAAATAAGCAATTGTTTTCCCTTCTCAGATCACATGTAGCTTTATTTACTGCAGATTAAATGACCTGCACTGCGCTTTCCAGTGTTTGTGATAATTACAGAAAAGCTAAATATGCTAGTCTTATAGAACCACCCACAGCATGAAAAGGCTGAGTGAAAGAAAAGCTGGCTGTGATGGAGAAACTGGATGGTGAGAAACCCCCTTTAAATATTATGATTGTTATGGTTGTTATTTTTTAAAACATATTTTACACAACTTTATTTCATTTTTTTAGTTCAACAAGGGGACATTATTGTTCAACATTTTTTTCAAATCCAAATAGGTTGGCATATTGCATACCTGCCCATGGGGATGTGGGTACAGTAGAAGTAATCATTAGGAAGAATATACCCAACATATCTGCACCTACCTCTGACTGACATTAGGGATTCAAGAGGTTGTCCAGGTCAATCTTTTACAATAAATCGTTATTGCTGATGTCACAAAATATGAAAACTCTTATCGCCTTTGTCCTCATCTCCAGAGTGAGAGTTTACTTCCAAACTGTGAGATGAGGCAACGGCATGTGACCACTTAGCCAATTAGTGGCTTTGATATTGAACTGCTGGCAGCAGAAATAAACAGAAGACCTGGGGACAGTACTGGCATCGATATTGCTGGAACGAAAGTGATGCCACCAGTAGGTTTTTTTTATATTTAATTGTGAAAGCAGCAGCAATAATTTGTTAAAGGAAGACCCAGACAACCCCTTTAATTCAACATCTGATGTCAGCAGTTCATGAATTAGACCAGTTGTTTTTTTTCTAATTCTAAGGCATCTCCAACATACACCAGGGCTGTGGAGTCGTTGAGTCGGTGGCTATTTTGCCGGAGTCGGAGTCGTCATAAAACCGACTCCGACTCCCAAAATATATAATAAGTTGGTCCAGTTAGTTCGATGCAGAGAGCAAGAGGCATTGGGTCCGGCCAGTGCTACTGCTTCCATATCTTCAGCCTTATCACATGAGGAGTGTAATTCATGACAAGGAGCAAGCAAAGTGCTTCCCCAGGGGAAAAGATTCTGCTCCCATGGCAAACAGATTTCAGCAAAATTTTTCACCTGCTTTCAAAGAAGTAGAAGAGTTCAACCATTCATCAAAACTGACTGTGGCTGAGGCAATTCCTTTATACCCTGACATTGTTAGAGATGTCGCCCCTGTGGTCACCACTTTGCCCCCAACCCAAATTAGTGTAGAGAGGCCTTTCTTTAGCCTGGAAATAATGAGATCAGATGTGAGGTCATGTATGCAATATCTGATGGAGGCTATACTATTTCTCAGAACAAAATCAGAGACTCCACAAATGTTCCGGCAGTGTTTTATATATTTACAATTTTTTTGTGTTCTAAAGTCATATCAAATAAATATATTTTACACTGACAAGAAAAATGGTAACAATGTTTTGAACTTGTGACTTTCAGGCTCCATATCTCACCATCCACTACAGCTTTGCACATGAGGCTACTGTAATTTTATATACAGTCATCTTACCGATCTTATACATATATGTGACCTGCAAGTATTTAGCATCTTCTTAGTTCTGCAGATTCTTTCCTGTAACTGCATTGTTACTGTTTTGCTCCTAAAAATCAATATGTTATTTTTTATTATTTTGTTAGTATTTGGGAAATCCAACTTTGGTTTTAAATACTGCCTGAATCCTTCTGGGCTCTGGATCAGATTCAAGCAGGTGTTGACCAAAATCTGATCCCAGGTTTCTTCTACACATTCCCAATGTTGGTGCAGACTGGTCTTGGATAGAAATACAGCTTTTTCTCCAACTCTTCCCACAAGTGTTCAAAAGATCAAAACATTGTTACTCTTTTGCTTGTCAGTGTCTGTTCTACGTAAATAGCTTGATTATTGTATCATAAGGTGATAAAACAGCCTGATGTTACCAATTTACTACAGTAAAGTTATCACTTAAACATGCGCCATGTATGAGGGAGTCAGGAGTCAGAGGCTTGGGAAATTGAGGAGTCGGGGCTTTGGCTTGCCGACTCCACAGCCCTGTACACTGCTCACAAAAATTTACGGATATTTGGCTTTCGGTTGAAATTTCAGGATGAACATAAAATTTTTTGAAATGCAGTAAATGAGACAACCTGTTCATTTTAGAATGCATTTGTTCAATGTTTCAGTATTTTTTGCACAACTTGCTGACTACCAACAAGGAGCTTAATGGCATCATTTTGACATCATGAGACCAAGACAGCACCTTATAATTCATCAACAGTACCACGCCATTGCGAGACTTCAAGCAGGATGCCCTCAGACGGAGCTTATAGTCTCATCAGCAGGTTGCTACAGAGATACACAGAGACTGGAAGAGTCATAGAAAAGCAAAGAAGTGAATGTCCTTTGGCTACATCACACACTTATGACCGTTTCATTGTAAACTATGCCCTGTGGAATCGGATGATGAATGCCACACAACTCCATGTTTGAAGTAGAAGAGAGGCAACCAAGTGTCATTTCAGACAGGACTTCCATACTCTATGGAAACACTGGAAAGCAAAACTGCCAACCGCTGAGCTACCACCCCACTTCTATTTTATCTAAATCCTATTTATTTCAGCCATTTATAGCAACAGTAAAAAGGTTATACATGTTTGTTTTTGTTTTTTTACTTTGTAAAAGCAGCCGTTCATAAATTAGACTAGTTGGTCTTTTCCATCTGATTCTATGGTATCTCCAAAATAAATGGCAGCAAAATCTAGTAGACACTTACTTAATTGAACTAATACACCTGTAAATAAGAGAAGCAGACATCCTAGATGGCAACTACCAATCTAATTTGTCTCTCTTATTAATTCCATAACCATAGTGAGCCATTCCCCTGTGTTTTCTAAAGTGTGGAGAAATGTGGATTTCCCAGGGGTCAACAATACAAATAGCGGGACTTACATGTAGCTGCTGGAAATCAAAAGTGCTATCCGCTAAGCCGCCAGCCTGCTACTGTTTTTTTTTCAAAATCCCATTTATTTCAGCCATTTACGGCAACATATAAATTCACAAGTAAAAACTTTTCATAAGTTGTAGTTGAAACTTGTGAATAATCAGCCCGAGTAGTCTTTGTGCCTTAGCACTGCTGAATAATTCAGAGATGTTTTCTCTTGAATTTTATAAATTTACCTTGACAGTGTTCAAATACATTTATTGTATGTTTTCCTTTTAAAACATCTTCAAGGCTTAAGGAAACGCTCCCACATGGTACAATCAGCTTCTCGCTTCTAAGTAAACAGTCAGGTTGAGTTTTCCTCCTGGCATGCAGCAGTAAGGCACAAGCAGTGTTATTACGTGCCAAGAGTGAAGACAGCTCGGTGACAGCAGTTACTGTGCGCTCCAAATCATTTTGATAGGATGGAGGGCAGGGTCTCTGGGAACAATTTCCTGAAACATTGTCCTTGCCGTGGTAGTCGAGCCTCTGTTTTTTTGCTGTGGGTTCTGCATGGCAGATACTTGAATCCCGAGAAGAACTGATGGCCAATTTTAGCACATTAGTTTGACACTTGGTAACTGGGGAGGGTAATACTACTTCTTGATCCATTATAAGGGATAAGCCGATGTCGCTCAACGTTCTGTGAAAAACAGCAGAACAGTGCTGTAAACAACCTTGCATCTCTCAATGTGAATAGGAAACGCAAACAACCGAGCACATATAAGAAGAGAAAGCCTAGGATGTCAACAAGCTGCATTTACAAATATAGATAATATCAGACATAAAGAAAGACAGGCGATCTCCAGAGCTTGATATGTTGCATTACTGCTTCTTCAATATTTCATTAGGAGGCATCTTATGATACAGAAGACATTCCAATGTTGTAGTGACAGAAAATTACAGGGGTGGCTCCTAAAGATCTAAACCAAGTCCCCAACAACAATGCTTGTGTCTAGCCCGGGATGGATGCTCGATTATCGGAATTGTATTGCTTTTCGTAAATAACTTTATGTATAAACATACTGTCAAACACTTAGACAAAGTAAACTTAGACTAGACAGCCTTAGGCTATGTTCACACGGCTTATTTCGGGGCGTATTTGCGGACGTAATTACATCTGCAAATACGTCCCGAAATACGTTTTAAATGATGAACAATTAGATTAGCATTCCAATGTAAAATACGCCTCGTCGTTCACATGAGGCGTATTTCCGCGACGTATTTTTGCCATGTAAATATGATCGTAAAATTTAGTCCCCTGTCACTTATGGAGGCGTATTTCGAGACGTAAATCCCCATAGTAAAGAATGGGGAATGTATTTACGACGCAAAATACGTGCCACATTTTGTGACACGTATTTGAAACGTATTTCGGGACGTATTTGCGGACGTAATTACGCCCCGAAATAAGCCATATGAACATAGCCTTACTATGCATAGTGTTGATAAATCTAATGCATGTTTAGGCTATCTAGTCTAAGTTTATTCCTTCTAATAACTTGCGTACTTTACTGTGCCAAACTTTTGGCACTTTGTTTTTTGCTCCCCTTCCCAAGAAGCAGGACAAACCGCAAAAGTGTGTAAACACATAATAAATGTAGTGTAAAGCATGTACGCCAATATCTTAGGCACAAATTGCTTGACAGCTGCCTTCATAAATGTACCCTATTATTTTCAATTCTGAGACTGCCAGCATTGCAAAGGCAGCTTTAACTACCGTATAATCTAAAGGTTTATTTTTCCGTATTATAAAGTGATAGCGTATTGCTAGGATATGCCATTACTATATCATAAGTAGGGGTCTGGCCTCTAGGGACCCCACTAGCCTAAGAATGAAGGGGACTGAATTCAGGTTCAGTGTTGTGTTCTTAGGGCTTGTCCCCACGGCACAGGTTATTTATCGGTTTCTCAGACGGTTTGCGGTTTTATAAACCGCTAAAAAACCGAAAGCAACTTTTCCCTCATGACTTAAATGGACGGTTTTTTTACACTCCCGGGCGTCCAAAAAACTTAGACATGAACAGTGGTGCAAAGGGGGGAGGGCTTGAACCCATAAACCACGGAGAAAAACTCCCCCTGTGTGCAAAAAAGCCCAAAATTCCCGGGTCGGAAAACCCGACCGGTATTTGGTCTTGCTGTGAAAAACACAGCCTTACTTTTTTCCTGAAATAAAGGGCCCACTACCTTAAAGGGAAAAAAAATTTAAACAACGGTGAATTCTTTTTAAAAAAACTTTTTCAATTTATTTATACAGCAAAAACCACAATTAAGGACCTTTTCAGACATTTAAACTAAAAGAAAGAAAGGCTATGGTTACTTATTGTGAAGTCCGTAGAGGGCTTTCCACCAGTTTTAAAATGTTCCCACGAGGATAGCGGGAGACGCTGAGCGTGGAGGTGGCTGCACACCTGAGTAGAAAAATTTAAAAGGCCCACCCCCTTCCTTTTTCAAGCTGCGTTTTAAACTTACTACCCTGTTTAAATACTATAGACATATTAAAAACAAAGTATTAAAATATTCCAATTACTAAAGCCGAGCATTACAAGAACTCATAAGAGCAAGACGTATTTGCTCTAATGACAACATGTGGATGGAAAGTATGCAGAAAACTGTAATGAAATTTATTGAGTGTGGATATAACAATAAAGAGGTCAGCCAAACTGCTCAAGAAATCTCAAAAATTGGGGCATGTCCCCACTGCACGGGTTTTCGGCGGTTTTTAGACCGTGAAAAACCCCGGCCGAAAAATGAGCAAACGGGGCTCTTGGAAAAACCCCATCCCAGCGATCCCCCACTGCATGGGTTTTCAATAGAGCCCCGTTCTGCTCATTTTCCAGACGGAATATGTGCATCTCAATGTGAAGGGGGAGGGCTTTTCTCCGCTCATCGCGGAGAAAAGCCCCCCCCCCGGCGGGGGACGGCCGCAAAACAGTGCAAATCCCGGTCCAAACCGCCCGGTTTTGGCATTGCCATGTAAACCCCCCTTAAGTAGAGATAAAATTAAAAAGCCAAAATAAAAACCCCTAAACAGGATAAAATTTTTTGTTTCTTCTACTACATAGACATAAAATAGGGTTTTAAAAGAGTCATATGTAAATATTGGAACATCTTAGGCTGTGATCCAAATTGGGAGTTTTAAGAATCCACCACTATTTGTGTTCAAAAAAGGCCGCACCTTAGGCAACCATTTAAAGTCATCTGACATTAGACCATATAGATCTAAACAAGTCACGTTTCAAACTGAAAGAGTAGGCACCTTTCCATGCTTTGGATGCGTGAACGGTTCTTCTATAATTAAAGGTCCTTGCATCCAACATCCATTAAATGGTAATAACATTAAACTTAGAGGGTTTTTTTACTTGTAACACTATGCAAGTTATCTATTTAATTAAATGCGGCATGGTTTATGTAGGGCAAACAAAGCGTGCCGTTAAAATTAGAATCAGTGAACATAAGTCTGCTATCTGCTTGTTTAATCAGAAACCTACTAAAAAGATAGATAATAAATTTGGAAAATCTTCCCTTGTGCAACATTTCTATGAAAAAGCACCTCTTACAACACTCGGACGTACGTCCGGTTTTCTCCACAAACAGTGCCTGGATACTGCCAGCATTCCCTGGGTTTTTCCCTTTCCCCCTTTCCCAAGCTGGATATTACCCTGCTTACTTCTGTTTGGCCTCCTGCCAGACATTATTTCATTACCTCACAAATTTTCATTTGATGTCACTTGATAAAAGGCGTGCGAAACGTCGACTATATTGACATCGTTTTCCCCCAAGATTTAAAAAAAAAACTATGTAAAATAATTTTAAAGCACTTGTTTAGTATGTTCATTTTGGGGTAATTTGAGCTGTTTGCGCCTTTGTAAATAAAAAACTTTATATGCATTACCCCTCTCTGGTGTGCATATTAATAACCTTTATGATAGTTTGGGGAGACCCGCCCTTCTCACTAACCACTCTACTTTATTCCCAAAAGGTGGCGTGACCATCATTTCAAACATTTTATGAAGGGAGGCACGGGGTGAGGAATTGCTGGTGTTTACTTGAACACATTGAGTAAAGACATGGAGAGGGGGAAGCCCCCCTATTAAAAGGGAAGGTTCTGGATAAGTAAAAATTTCAAAATTTGTTACCAAAAGGTTTAAATGCAATGTATAGCTTAAACGTGTTCTTGTAATGTTCGGCTTTAGTAATTGGAATATTTTAAAACTTTGTTTTTAATATGTCTATGGTATTTAAACAGGGTATTAAGGTAACACCAGCTTGAAAAAGAAGGCGGTGCCTTAAAAAGTCGCTACTCAGGGGCAGCTCATCCATGCTCAGCGTCTCCGCTACCCACGTGGAATATTTTGACGGGGGAAAGCCCCGCTCGACTTCACAATAAGTATACCATAGCCTTTCTTATCTTTGATGTTTAAAGTTGAAAAAATGTCCGTTAAGTGTGGACTTTTATGCTGTTAAATAAATATGAAGAACATTTTATAAATGAATTCACCGTTATTTAAATTTTTCGTGTCATGGAGCAGTGGAGGCTGCTTATATGGTGAATGGCTGTATGGTCCACAAAATAGAGTTGGCTTACTATTAAAGATATTGTATTCAACTTAAAGGGGCCACCTGCAGTTTTCCCTGCACCCAAAAATATCTGAATGTAATGAGGTGATGCATAAATAAAGTGTGGCTCTTCATTCTCAGAATTGATGGGGTTCCCAAAGTTCAAAGCCTTTCTGATCATAAAATGATGGCATATCACTTTATAAAATGAAAAAACTCCTCTAAATGCACTAAATGTATCAAGATGATCTTGGACACGAACAGTTTAAAATGCATGAAAAACATACCATCCCCAAAAGGGAAATCAAAATTTTTCTAGGTTACATAATTTTCTAGATTACTGTTTGACGCTGTATTCTATGTGCCATTTTACATAAAGGCTGTGTTTGCACTTGCTTGCTAGCTTCAAGTCATAGAATCCCGACAGCTATGATGGATCGGTTTTCAAGTGGATCCCAACAAATGTTGAGGGTTCCTACCGATTCCTGTTGGGAGTTCTTGTATTTTTGATCACAAAATTAACATTGCAAACTACTCTATTTTTGCTTTTAGAAATTAACTGAGCCCTAAATAGAGCCTTAAAGGTTTTTTTTTTCCTCATTAAAGTGATGTATGTGTCAGTATTTATTGATAGTTAAGGGTCTGACTAGAAGGACGTGACACTTTAATATTTTTGCATATTTACATGCACACACAGATTATCATGTTAAGTGTAATCTTCTGGCATTTTAAGTACATAATTTTTTGAGTGAAATATTGTCTATTTATTGAGCAATTTTAAGCTATTTACTTACTCTGAAACTGAAGATTTCAGCTTCACACCCACTACTAGTAAATCATCAACTACACGATGCCAAATGGTCTCAACAAATTGTTCATAGCCACCAGGGGGATCGTTCTTTGTAGCAGGAGGATAAGTACAATTTTCTACATCCTCGAATAAGGACACCAGGCCTTCCTATAATAAAAAGTCCTACGGTATTAATGGTATCCAGCATTTGTAAAGTATACTAAAAAGTAAAATGTTTTTCAATTGCTAATGAAGGGTTACGTAAACCATTGTAGCCTGCTCAAAATAAAAAATAGTCAAGACTAGTCAAATCAAGACTAAAAAACTATTTTGTGTCAACAGCTCCAACAAAGACCTATATTTCTCCATAGTCACAGATTACTAACCCACCCTTTGTAATCTCTGTACTACCTTCCTTTTGTCCTCTACTTTTTGCTAGCCAACAGACTGTATGTTATCAAAAAGCAGGGTACAGATGGATGGGAGTAACACAGTTAGTTTGTAGTCTGGACCATAAATTTACACTGGAGTTGTAGATGCAAATGGCAGAAAATTTTAATCAAGAACATTAGTATTATTGCAGTTTAATACAAAATACCAGACACTCTCTTTCTAAAACAGGCAATAAACATCTATTATATGTATAAAGTCCAATGCAAACCATCTATAGGATGCCCCTAGTAAACAGATGAAGTTACAGTGGGTTGCAAAAGTATTCCGACACCTTTAATTGTTCCTCATTTTCTACCTGCTGTGCGGAGTTTATGGGAAGATGGATGGCGCTAAATACAGGGCAATCCTGAAGGAAAACCTGTTAAGAGGCTGCTAAACTTTAGACTGGGGCGTGGGTTTCAGCAGGACAACAGCTATGAACATACAGCCAAAGCTATAATGGAATGGTTTAAATCAAAGCATATTCATATGTTACAATGGCCTAGTCAACGTATAGATCTAAATCCCATCGAGAATCTATGGCAGGACTTGGAAATTGCTGTTTATAAACTTTCGCCAACCAATCTGACTGAGCAAGAACTATTTTGCAAAAAAGAATACGCAAAAATTCCAGCCTCTAGATGTGCAAAGCTGGTAGAGACATACATAAGGTATTTTATTGACAGTCTATGTAATAGAGCAACACAAAGTAGCAAGTATTTGTGAAGTATAAAGGAAATGATAACTGCTTTTCCAAATTTCCTTTTTTTAAAAAAACAAAAACAAAAAAAAAAACACGTTTTATTGAGGAATGCAGTCAATTTTGATCAAATGAAAAGTCACTTACATTTAGATACATCATGACAGTTCTCTGGATAACCATTGTCATAGATGAATAATGCATCCACAGATGAATCAGACTGTCTAGCATACATCGACTGATCACCTTAAATTTCCAATGTTCTCCCTTTCCCCCTTAGAAAATCCTAATAGCCCTTGAACTTAGCCCAACTATATCTCTTCCCCTCCCCCCCCGTGTACGCTACTACTATCCTACGTCAGTCTCCAATAACCAAGTTTCCTAGTGCACCTTTAATTTTCTCTATGAGATATTCAGTGTATTTAAACGGTTCCAATAAGTATTTGATCTCAATGGCCGTGTATTGTTTTAAAATAAAGAGTTTCCATTTTTGTAAGTACCCTTTAGAGTCTCTGTCTTTATTCCTTTCCGCCTCCAATTTTTCCACGCACAGGGCTAGTTTCATACATTCCCGAAACTCATTGATATCAGGAACGGAGCGATCCAGCCAGTGTCTCAAAAGGCATTTCTTAGCAGCCGATAACGCCACATAGACCCCCTTCAGGGTGACCAGTGCACCGTCCCTCTCCTCATTAGGTGAATCTCTGGTGACGAAGTGAAACAGTAAGCCCTGCGGGTTAAAAGATTTGGAGCAATTCCAGGTTTCATCTATAAATTGTTTGACCTGATGCCAAAACCAAGTGATCCCCGGGCATGACCATATACAGTGGTAAAGGTTTGCGCTCTCTAAATCACATTTTGGGCATGCCTGCAAGTACTCAGAGTTCCCTGTGCCACGAGAAATGCTGAAAGCGTAAATTGATTTATGCGCTAGCCTAAATAGTATTTCTCTCCACTGTTCACTTACAACAGCCTGTCGCAATAATGTCATGCCTTTGAGGATCTTTTGAGCTACTTCTGTATCCTGTATTTGAGCCGTCCAACTTTTGAAAGGACCGCTCTCCCGAATCTCAGTAACCTTTTTACGAAGGGTAGAGTAGATCCTGGACAGCAACCCTCTACTGTCAACCCCTCTACAGATCTCCAAGAACTCCACCATCTCCCCCCAGAGACTGAAGGTTTGTTACATTTGCTCCACAGAAACTCTCAGTTTGTTTGTATTGAAATAAATGATTCTGCCCCAACTTGTACCTATCCTCCAGCTCCTTCCATTTAAGCAATGAGCCATCCGAGGTTGACAAGATATCACCTAATTTCCTGATCCCTTTTTGCCGCCATTTATGAAAAAGTTTGTTCTCCCAGATCAGACTTTTCCAAATTTTCGCAAATTGTTAGGGGATGACTCTACGAGCTTTGCACATCTAGAGGCTGGAATTTTTGCGTATTCTTTGTTGCAAAATAGTTCTTGCTCATTCAGATCGGTTGGCGAAAGTTTATAAAATGATATGGAGCATCAATTTTAAAGACTGATATCAACTCTTCAATTTTTAATCAGGCAGGGCACCATACACACAACTGTAGATGTGGGATGAGTTTTTAGCGGAGGATGGCATTTTATTCCTATCTGTTTTGACAAGGGATAGCACAGTAGGAGATGCTAGAGATAGTAACACTGACACAAAAGTAAAAAGTTGGAAACATTTTACATAGTACAAATTTTCATCACTGAAATGGACATTTCTCGCATCACACAAAACTCAGGTATCATAGCACCTTCTCAGCAGATCCAATAGACGTCTCTATGCCCAGAGACATGTCTAATAGTGCACGACATGATGATTCAAGCACTCGATCCTGGACCTGCATGTGGCACTGCAGTTCTTCAAGTGAAAGTAAATTTGCCTGTAGTTGACACAGAATAAAAGGTGAACTCAACCATTACCAACCATCACAATTTATTCCATTTATTTCATCTTCACATTTTAATTAAATTTATGATCTATAAAATCCCTTTTAGATTTTTGCAAAGCAATAAAAAAAAAGTGAACGTTATAAACCTTCATTACTGGACCTTAAAAATCAGATTATAACGGAGGGGATTAGTGAACTAGTCTAAAGGAAAAGGGTGTAATGCCGATAAAGTTATAATAGGGAATTACTGACAATGCAATGTTACGGTGCTCAAATGTGGATTCTCGAGTCTACCAATTGAAGCTGGATTTAAATTTTTGTTTTAATAAATAATTAAATTTCCTGTTAAACAATACTGAAGCAACCTTCGGTAATACTCTATTGTTTCTCTGTTATTCTCCCTGAAATGTATCAATAAGTTAAAAGGATGGTCCTGCTACACGGAATTCTCATCGCCCTCCTCATTCAAATGCAGGGCTGGACCGATCTTAGCAACGAGCGGATGGGAACGAGAATTCCACTTAGCGGGACCACCCCTTTAACAAACGTAAAGCTATTTATGTCAATGTATTCATAAATTTCTAGCAGAATAACAGAGGAAAGGTACAATACAGTGTTCTAAAAAAAATGTCCTAGAACGGTTATATTATGGGGAATACAACTGCAATGGCCCCTCAAATTATAATGCCCTTACGATACAATATTTTCACCATACAATGGTCTTTCCTGGGACACTGTATCTTGAAACCACTCTCGTCATACAATGTCACAGACACTGCTGATCTGCGGCTCCGGGGATTGATGAAGATCCAACCAATTATCATGAACCTTATACTTTTAAAACCGCTGTATAAGTGCATGCAGTGGTCGGCGGTACAGTAGCGCCAGTGCAGTGCTACATGTCCTGTACTGCTCTTTACATGTGCCAGAATGAGCGGCTCCTTTGGGAACCAGGTGAGGGCCCCATTTTCTTTTGTTTCTGGTACCTTCTGTATAAAGTATATGACCCAAAGAAGTTTACGACCCAAAGAGGCTCCTGTCCTCAACAAAGAACGTGATTTAATCTTTCTGATTGTCATATAGAAGAGACCTTGCTGAATCTGTATTAGAAATCTGCTTTATTTTCTTTAATCCTAGTTTAACATTATGTTGGGTGACAGTTTGTGGCTTCAGAATCGATTACCAATATGAAGTGAAATAATAACTGTTTTAAGTCAATTCAGTTCTTAATAGTAAAAACCTGAAATAATAATAACATTTCAGAGGATTGGCCACCAAATAAGACTGACAGGAATCAGATAAACGAGATAAGTAAGGGCACATCCACACAGCAAGGGTTTTCAGTCGGTTTTTCAGACGGTTTTCGAACTTAAACTGTCTGAAAATCGACTGTCAACCATTCCTGTAGACATCAATAGAAAATCCGCCCAGTAGTCTATACTGCACGGTTTTTCTACTGGGCAGATTTTCACACTGCCGGCGTTCCGAAAAACCTGCAACATGCACAAACTTCCGTCTGGTTTTGGGGTGGAAGATGTGCTATTTAATGGTTAAGTGGATAGGCGAATCCACAAATTGCGGACCGAACTGTCCTCTAAAACCATTCAAAAAATGATAAAATATTGGCCGGATTCTTAAACCAGAAATCGACCGGCATTTCACAATTACCGTGTGGCCATGCCCTTATAGCCAGAACTTCTGGTCAGTTTTGTATTAAAGTCATTAAGTTCACTACAACAAAAAGTCCAACCTGCAATCTGGCTTCCAGTGTTTGTAACATCAGAGAATGATTTTCCTGAAATCCAATGTTATTATCATCTATGCGGTCAGCCTGAAAAGAAAGCACAACAACGTTTATTCAGCAACCACAAAAACATGGGTGTCATGATGATATTAATACAGCAAAAGTATCAGACACATAACCTGCACACAACAAAAACTACCCAACTGACTGACAACAAAGGACACATTTGTGAGAAAGACTAAGGCAGGGTTCACACGGTAATAACTGCGGGACGTATTTCACCCGCAATTACACCGTGTGCTCGGGGGCAGGGGCATAGATATTCATTATTATATATACACACACACACTCACATATCTATATACGTATACACACACAGAACATACCCTATAGTCAAAAACCATGGGGTGTATGTGTGTGTATATACACGCAGGTACTTGAAGTTCCACAGCAGCTGCCAAGGAACTAAATGTCCCAACATGCAGGGTTGCAAAAGCCCTCCCCCGAAAATAAGCCCTAGCCCTTTTTTTGGAAATGAAAATAATAGAAGACCCTGTCTTATTTTTGGAAAAACATGGTATGTGGACCCACCTCTGGCAAAGCAAGCTGCAAGCCTCCTGCTTTGAGTAGTAAGTGCTCTGAAAAAACGGTATTTTACAAAATAAGGGACACACAGCCCGAAACAGCATGTCCGTTACTAGCCTATCCTGTCCACAAAGGCAGCATAAGCTAAATGACAGGTTCCTTTTAACACTTGGAGGAAAACAATGCACAACTTTCAATTGTGCAATCCAAGTTGGTATCTGTGCAGGACTCTGGTGTTGTACCCAAGCTCTAAGGTCAAGTTCCCACCTGCGTTAGAGGTTCTCTTCAAAGCTCTGGTTGCAGAGGTGGCACTGGTTCAGTTTCAAGAAGGGCACTAACAACACCCAATGGACCCTACTAACCACAATGGGGTCTGTCGGTCTTCAATTTAGATGTCCATCTTTTAAATGGAAAAAATATTCTAGCATGGTGCACTGTTTTGTCATCTTCATTTTTTACACAACCTGCGACAGAGGCTCCAAATGGAACAGATGCAGAAGTAAATCAGACATAATACATTAAAGGGGCTGTCTCACCTTGGAATTTCAAAGAGTCCCAGCCAGTTTTAGATCCACACTTCCTGGTCAGGCTGTGGGTGGTTCTATAGCAGACTGGCATATCAGCTCTGATGTTCATAGGTATTCCTGTTACACTGACATGACTACAGGAGATTTATAAAGTGTAGTTCACAAGGCTATAGAGTTTTCAAGAAAGAAAGCTTTTCATCCAGTTTGGTAAACAAACTACATTGCTAGAGATAAGACTCTGCAGGGAGTGACTCACTATGATCAAACGTATTGATTGACGGCAGCTCGGAGCAATGAGAGATAAGAGAAAGCAAGGAGAAGTGTGGAGAGGTGGTCAGTAACCAGAGAAACTTGTGTACTCTAAGAGGAGATAAAATCTTCTTTATCTCCTGACCAAAGCAAAATCAAAATGACAATCTATTTGGTAACAGTCCCCTTTAAGGAAATATGGCGATATCACTAGCACATAGCTAAATTGCCAACACTAAACCATTGGGCCTATCTGAACAGTGGCTCAGTGGTTACTATTAATATTTATTTTAAAGCACCATTGATTCCAGGGCGCTGTACATTTAAAGAGGAGGTTACATACATAACATAAGTCAAACAAGTACAATGATAACAGTGAATGACTTACAACTGGCATAGGAGAGAGGACCCTGCCTGCGAGGGCTTACAATCTACAGTGGAGGAAGAAATAGACAGAAGGTGAGGTGCAGACATGTTTGTGGGGTGTAGTGCAGCAGGGTTAGTGTAGGTTATAGGCAATCCTGAACAGATGGGTTTTCAGGTTGCTTTTGAAGCTGGTGAAGGTGGAGAAAAGTCTGATGTGTTGGGGCAGTGAGTTCCAGAGTGTGGGTGAAGCATGGGAGAACTCTTGGAGACGGTGATGGACTGTTGCTTTGCAGCGCCAGGGTCCTAGGTTCAATGACAACATATCTAAGGAGATTGTATGTTCTCCCCATGTTTTTGTGGGTTTTCTCTGGGGACTCTGGTGTCCACCACACTCCAAAAACATACTCATAGGTTAATTTGGAGTTTAGAATGTGAGCCCAAGTGGGGACAGGCACCAATATGATTAATGAAAATCTGTGTACAGCACTGTAGAATAAAATAACTCAACCGCCTGCTACTTCTGCAGATACTCTGGATACAATATTTCCCAAGCGCACTCGCTCTATCGTGCATTTCCGATCTGCGCTCCTGACACCTGTGTATCCTCCTGCACTGGATCCATGTTTGTCTTTCACACTACACTTACCACATGACAGTAATGACACAGGTAACAGTTTTAATGGTTACACTGTGAGCCAACTACAGTATCTATACAAGGCTATTCTATCCCACCAGCCCACGGGCAGATGTGTTAAATTGAGTGAAGGAGAGGAAGCTCAGGAGACAATAATGTACTATAAAAATGAATGCGCCTGCAGATAAGAGGCCTAACAACTGATATGTACCTGTCACCTACATTCAGCGCAGGCAGCTATGGTGTGGGCTGAAAAAATGTTCAGGAGATGAATCCTACCAGGAACAACCTGACATGCCGCGTCTTCAATATTTCTTCCTTTTAGTGATTAGGGGGCCTGAATATTGCCTCAGCTCAGAAAATGAGACGTTTTAATTAAGGTGAAAGATGAGCTGACAATGAATAATTAGAACGTAGCTGTAAGCTTGACTAGCTCCACACATATAGGAGACATAATAATCCCAGCAATGCTTTGCCATGCAGCAGAATAGTGCTCTTGGTCGGCTTGTGATTCAATGAAAAGATAAAGTAGCAAGTGTGCTCATACATTTACTTCTGGGGTCAAGCTGACCGGCCAAAGATGGCTAACTTCTATGCTGTTCACGTATCTTTACAGAGCATGGCATCATTTACAGCTCAGACAGGGATTGTTACAAAGCTTTTCCAGTTCCCTGAATATTATGTCAGCCTAGATATGCAGTGATACATATGATACATATGATTTCAGCTTCCATTTCCAGGAAAGTCGAAACATACAAAAATGTGTGCTTTGTAGACAAATATAATAACACATAACCTTTCATACATAATAAATAAAATAAAATAAAAAATATAAAATAAAAGGTTCCCCACTTTAGGCTATGTTCACACGGCTTATTCACGGCGTAATTACGCCGTGTGCTCCGGAGCAGGGGGGCCGTATACCGCCGTGAATAATTGACATGTGACTTTCTCCCCGCTCGGCGTATTGTGCGAGCAGGGAGAGGAGACGCAATCCATAGTTCTCTATGAGAACTGTCGATTACCGTAATGACTGGGAAGGATTTCACCCGTAATTCGCGCAGTACGGCGCGAATTACGGGCTGAAATCCATCCCAAAATAAGCCGTGTGAACATAACCTTAGTCCCCGTACTAAGGGGCCGTTTACACGGCAAGTGACAAATACCGGTCGGTTTATACAACCGGTATTTGTCCTGTTTTGTGCGATGAGCGGAGAGAAGCCATCCCCCTTCACTTTGCAATGTGCATGCTCAATGCTTATCAGGCGGCCCGCGGGCGGAAAAACCACCAGGCGGAAAACCCGTGCAGTGGGGACATGCCCTTACACGTACTGTATATCTGAGGGGACCAAATATAGATAGGGGAGGAGGACAAAATGGCAAATGGGTAAATTGATATCAATATGTACAGTATATACAAAAATATTATAACGATATCCACCAACACCAGTATGGAAAAGGACCCAAAATGGATATATATATAAACAGATATTTAGCAGACAATAACACTGGGTTCCAACATGTTTCCCCTGCATATTGTGCTCAGGGAACCCAAACCACTACTAAATATTGGATGATCCTATGATTAAAAAAGATGATGGACCAGAAACTACGGACCCCATTTATGAAAACTGTCTAAGCATACGACTGTCCATGTTGCTATTAGCAACCAATCAGCGCTCAACTTACATTTATTTTATTGCTCTGAAAAAATTAAAGCTGAGCCTTGATTGGTTGGTATGGGCAACAAGGACAGACTTACTGCTACACAGATTTCATAAATGAGGCTATATAACATAATATATAATATATATATATATATATTTATATATATATATATATATAATATATCCACAAAGATAACATCTAAACGGTAAATAAAAACCCAAGATAGGTATAGCTGATGTAAATGAGAATCAGGCCCTAAACCTACATGTAGTGGGAATAACAAAGATATCACAGATGCATATCACGTAATACCCCCACCGGCAGAGAGGCCGTGCTGTCATATATATATATTAATACCCCCACCGGCAGAGAGACCGTGCTGTCATATATATATATATATATCTCCATTACAGGTCCTATTTGCCGGTTGGTCCCCTCACCAATCTATATTTGATACACTAAGTTCTACAATTTGAATATAGGCATAGTGTGGAAAATAAGAATTTAATACACTGGCGAAATTGAAAGTTTTCCCAGCTAAAAAAAGAATGGAAAGGTCTAATTTTTCTCAACTGTGAGAGGCAGAATCTAAAAAGGAAAGCCAGAAAATTACATTGCATGATTTTTAAATAATTAATTGCATTTTATTGCATGAAATAAGTATTTGATACAATAGAAAAACAGAACTTAATATTTGGTACAGAAACCTTTGTTTGCAATTACAGAGGTCAGACGTTCCCTGTAGTTCTTGAACATGTTTGCACATATTGCAGCAGAGATTTTGGCCCACTCTCCATACAGGTCTTCTATTGGGTTCAGGTCTGGATACTGGCTAGGCCACTCCAGGACCTTGAAATACTTTTTACGGAGCCACTTCTTAGTTGCCCTGGCTGGGTGTTTCGGGTCATTGTCCTGCTGGAAGACCTAGTCATGACCCATCATCAATGCCTTTACTATGGGAAGGAGGTTATTGGCTAAACTCTCGCGATACATGTCCCCATCCATTCTCCCTTCAATATGATGCAGTCGTCCTATCCCCTTTGCAGAAAAGACCCCCAAAGTATGATGTTTCCACCCTCACGCGTCATGATTAGGATGGTATTCTTGGTGTTATACTCATCCTTTTTCTTCCTCCAAACATGATGAGTGGTGTTGATATCAAAATGTTCTATTTTGGTCTCATCTGACCTTCTCCCAGGCCTCCTCTGGATCATCCACATGGTCAATGGCGAACTTCAAACAGGCCTGGACATGTGCTAGCATGAGCTGACGGACCTTGAAATGTAGTTCTGAGCTGATTCCTGACCTTTCTCAATCATCCTTACCCTACGAGGCGAGATCTTGCATGGAGCCCCAGACAAAGGAAGATTGACAGTCATCTTGTATTTCTTCCATTTTGTAATATTTGCCCCAACAGTTGACTTCTCACCAAGCTGCTTGTCTATTGTCCTGTAGCCCATCACAGCCTTGTATCGGTCTAAAATTTTGTCCCTGGAGTCCTTAGACAGCTCTTTGGTCTTGGCGGAGAGGGTGGAGTGTGATTGATTATGTGGAAAAATGTCTTTTTTTATAGGTAATGAGTTAAAACAGGTGAAATTAATACAAGTAATGAGTGCAGAGTAGGAGGGCTTTTTAAAGAAAAACTAACAGGTTTGTGAAAGACAGAATTCTTGCTGGTTGGAAGGTGATCAAATACTTATTTCATGCAATAAAATGCAAATTAATTATTTAAAAATCATACAACATGATTTCCTGTTTTTTTTTTTTAAGATTGTTTCTCACAGTTGACGTGTACCTACGATAAAATTAAAGACCTCTCCATTCTTTGTAGGTGGGAAAACTTGCAAAATCGCCAGTGTATCAAATCCTTATTTCCCCCACTGTATTTGTGAGTGTAGGGTGAAACAGGAGTATTAAATGAGGAATGGGTTCCCACTGGGGTTGCCCTTATCAGGGCGGTTACTCTACTTTTGGGTAGGTGGGAATAGGCTCTTTAAGAGGGTAAGTAAAAGGACTTTCTAAGGAATCTGATCTGTATTATATGTTATGTTTACTTAGCTATTTATTTACGAAACACAGATTTTTGTATGTTTTGATATATTTTCTGTGTCACCTGTTTCTATACTGGTTTCTAGGGGACTCTGTTCATTATCATTTTAACAGTACTGTGTTCTTTCTGTACTAGTAGGAAAGGTCTTTTGGGTCAACTAGAGGATTTCAGACAACTCGACGAGCCCAGACTCTGACATAATGTATCATAAAAGGAGTTTTAATGGGATTTTGAGATTTATGTTTGCTCCTAGCACCCCCACCAATTAGCTGACAAGTGCCAAATCCCTTTTCTTGTGAGCAACCACATCATTGCACACATCAGATCCAAACAGCTCAATTTAATTTAGGTGAATGAGTATTGAGCTGCAATCACAACAACGACCACTACAAAATGTATGGCGCTGTGCTTTGTATGTTCACACAATGTATTGTGGCATGCATATGTACGCACTGCAATTTTCGTTAGTGCTGTGGAAAGCACGGACTTGCAAGCTTTCTGCCTCCTATACACTTCTTTTCTCGGCAGATCACTTCTTTTACGGGCGTACATTATGTGCCGAGAAATATGATCGTAAAATCTGAACAATGACAAAGATTTTACACAGTACTCAATGAGAGCTGCACTTGTTAAATGATGCTACTATATTTGCAGGGCGTACTTGGCGCAATTACGTGCTGAAGTACGCCCTGCAAATACACTGTGTGAACATACCATACTGGGAGCGTGGTAGATTATGCTACAGCCCTACAGTCTGCTGATTGGTGAGGGCTCCATGATTTGATCTGATATTGATACCCTGTGTTAAGGGAGGAACATTAATATCAAATTCACGGAAAACCGCTTTAAAGGAGTTACTTTTTCAATGTTAACCTGACCCTGGAGGTTTTAACAGGCCTCTACAGTTTCTTCCTATTTGTACAATAGTCTCACTGTCAGTTTTCCTATTTTATATGCTTCCATCCCTTTATCTTAGGCTATGGCTCCACTGCACACAGCGTTTTCAAAAAAACGCTGAAAAAAACTACTGAAAAAAGATCCCCATAGACTTGTATAGTAAAAAAGTCCTGTTGTCTCCACAGAACGTCTTTTTTCTGCTCACTTTATTTACTGGGCGGTTTTTGAAACATGCTGCAAAACACAACTAAGCAGGGCAGAAAATTTACTTTTGGAGTCTATGTAAAGCGGCAGATTTTTTTTGGCGCTTTTTTTTGCAGAAACACACAGCAAATCTAATGCTGTGCACCTCTGCAAAAAAAACCCCAAAAAACGCAAAAGCGGCAAAAAAGCCGCAAAACGCGCAAAAAAATGACTTTTCAGCAGCTTTTGACAAGCAGTGGATAAAAAACTCAGTTTTATGAACATTTTTAGGATTTGGTTTTCAGTGAGTTTTTTTTGTCCACTGCCGTACAGACATAGCCTTGTAATGCTCGCAGATAAAGGAATATAAACCACTAAACAGGTTCCTGTTAAGAGAATGAGTGTATTGCAGTACCGATACAGATAACCAAAGCTACATAGCTTGAAAAAGAGATGGTTAAGGGGTGATTTAATCATAGCACTCAAATACATATAAATTTATGGAAACTAGAGAGATATTTATAGCGATTTTTCTACCTGTAGGTCTGTGCCCATTACAAAGGGACATCCTCTAAGTCTAGAAAAAATAAAGTTTTACCATCATCATGGGTGGGGATTCCTTTCAGTAAGAGCGGTGACATTGTGGAGCTCGCTGCCACAAGAGAATGTGATGGTGAAACCAATGAAGCAGGGGCGTCGCTAGGCTGTTTTATTCGGGGCTCGGGCCCCGAATAAAACACCCTGTGCCCCGAGTCTCCCGGGCTCCAGGCCGCTGCCGTGGGCCTGGAGCACCGACTGGCCCTGCAGCTATATGTGCGTCCGCTGGACGCACATGCAGCTGCGGGCTTCTGCGGAGCAGATAGCGAGTGCTCCCTGCCCCGCAGACAGTGTCGGACCCGCAGGTCCTACACTGCGGGGCCGCCGGGTCCTCACAGCGCTGAGGACCCGCCGCGGCCCCGTGCGCCTCAGCCGGCAGCGTCGCGATGACATCACGTCATCGCGACGCTGCCTGTCCTCGGGCGCACAGCGCGTCATAGGCCGTGCGCCCGAGGAGCTGCCGGAGGAGCGCGGGCTGAAGAGGACGGAGCGCGCTCGCCGGGGGAGTTAAGGTGAGTATTAATGTTGTTATTTTTATAGCGTTTACCTGCCTCAGTGCCCCCATATACTGCCTGTGCCCCTATATCCCTGCCTGTGCCCCTATAATGCCTGCCTGTGCCCCTATAATGCCTGCCTGTGGCCCCCATATCCCTGCCTGTGGCCCCCATATCCCTGCCTGTGCCCCTATAATGCCTGCCTGTGGCCCCCATATCCCTGCCTGTGGCCCCCATATCCCTGCCTGTGGCCCCCATATCCCTGCCTGTGGCCCCCATATCCCTGCCTGTGCCCCTATAATGCCTGCCTGTGGCCCCCATATCCCTGCCTGTGGCCCCCAAATCCCTGCCTGTGGCCCCCATATCCCTGCCTGTGGCCCCCATATCCCTGCCTGTGGACCCCAAATCCCTGCCTGTGGCCCCCATATCCCTGCCTGTGGCCCCAATATACTGCCTGTGCCCCTATATGCCTGCCTGTGGCCCCATATACTGCCTGTGGCCCCCATATCCCTGCCTGTGGCCCCCAAATCCCTGCCTGTGGCCCCCATATCCCTGCCTGTGGCCCCCAAATCCCTGCCTGTGGCCCCCATATCCCTGCCTGTGGCCCAATATACTGCCTGTGCCCCTATATGCCTGCCTGTGGCCCCATATACTGCCTGTGGCCCCCATATCCCTGCCTGTGGCCCCCATATACTGCCTGTGGCCTCCATATCCCTGCCTGTGGCCCCCATATACTGCCTGTGGCCTCCATATCCCTGCCTGTGCCCCTATAATGCCTGCCTGTGGCCCCCATATGCTGCCTGTAGCCCCCATATCCCTGCCTGTGGCCCCCATATACTGCCTGTGGCCTCCATATCCCTGCCTGTGCCCCTATAATGCCTGCCTGTGGCCCCCATATGCTGCCTGTGCCCCTATAATGCCTGCCTGTGGCCCCCATATCCCTGCCTGTGGCCCCCATATCCCTGCCTGTGGCCCCCATATCCCTGCCTGTGGCCCCCATATCCCTGCCTGTGGCCCCCATATCCCTGCCTGTGGCCCCCATATGCTGCCTGTGCACCTATATACCTGCCTGTGGCCCCCATATACTGCCTGTGTCCCCCATATACCTGCCTGTGTCCCTATATACCTGCCTTGTCCCTTTTATACCTGCCTGGGCCCCCTATACTGCCTGTGTCCCTATATACCTGCCTGTGGCCCCCATATACTGCCTGTGTCCCTATATACCTGCCTGTGGCCCCCATATACCGCCTCAGTGACCCCATATACTGCCTCAGTGACCCTATATACCTTCTTGTGGCCCCTATATACTGCCTCAGTGCCCCCATATACTGCCTGTGGCCCCATATACTGCCTCAGTGCCCCTATATACCTGCCTGTGCCCCCCTATATACTGCCTTTGGCCCCCTATATACTGCCTTTGGCCCCCTATATACTGCCTTTGGCCCCTTATATCTGCCTGTGGCCCCTATATATCTGCCTGTGGCCCCTATATATCTGCCTGTGGCCCTATTTATCTGCCTGTGGCCCCATATACTGCTTCAGTGCCCCTATATACCTAACTGAGGGGACTGCTATACCTATAATTAAGGAGTTGCTGGAAATGTGAGGATTCTAAGATATTTGTGTCCAAATCCTCAGGGACGAGTCTTGGCCGGGAGCAATCAGCATGAAGGTGTGAACCGGATGGAGAAGAAAAGGGAAAGTGAACGACGCTGATCAGAAAAGACGTCTCCGGTGAGTCACTAAATGTAACAGCAGGGTAATCACTTATATGTCTGCAGAGTCTACATACAACTAGTATCTACCACTATATGGTCCCTGTATGGCGGTGGTATATGTCTGTAGAGCCTGTGTACAGCTGATAGTCACATGTGGGGGTTGCGTTCGGTCAGGGTCTGGCAGGATTATTTGAGCCTTAAGTAGTAATAGTTTGGGGTCCTGCTTTTGTAGGAGGGTTTTTAGTAACAATCACTTGTCTGGTAGATTTGCTCCATGTGTAGGGGATGTTTTGGTGACTGTTTAGGGGTATCGTCATTTGAAGGTGAGAAGTTCTGAAAAAGTAAATTTGTCATTGGTGATTTTTACTGTACAGTGACTGCTGAGGAGATGGACGGGATCTGTGTGGGATGTGCAGAAAATTAGTGACAGGAACACAAGGTTCTTCTCTGTAAAAAAAACATCCGCAGTTTACAATGAGGCGCGAAAAATGTCGTGTGAACCCAGCCCTACCCAGAAAAACACAAAGGGCCCGAGCCCCGGATGTTTTAGGACCCTAGCAACGCCCCTGCAATGAAGAAATTTAAGAAGGGGCAGAATGTCTTAATTAAAATATAAATTATCAGTCTGGAGATGGGATGTTGATCTTTGGATCCTGAGAATCAGGAAGGAACTTTTCCCCTTTTAGGGGGAAGTTGGTGCTCGCTTCAGATGAGTTTCTGCTTTCCTCCGTAAAAAATAGGTTAGATTTAATGACTGTCTCTTTTCAGCTTTATCAACTACAGTATGTTCCTCCCCGTCACCAAAATGCTGCTTTTCTGTGTTTCTGGCGCAATCACATGTAAATATATTATTATTATCTTCCTGTAATCACTGTAACATTGCGGCTGTGCTGAATTTTATCTGTCTCTATGACTGTTGCTTAGGTATTCTGCCCTTGCCCCATCATCTTAAAATGCAGGATTTGGCTGCTGACTAACTATATGACCTCACATGTAGGTACCACTGAGCTACAGTGAATACGACTGGTCAGAGCCCTCGCTACTGCTCCACCTTTTAGATTCATTTAGACATGTCTGCCCAAAAGGCAATGTTCACACGGCTTATT
Organism: Phyllomedusa bahiana; assembly: GCA_025379985.1. Classification (NCBI taxonomy): domain Eukaryota; kingdom Metazoa; phylum Chordata; class Amphibia; order Anura; family Hylidae; genus Phyllomedusa; species Phyllomedusa bahiana. The sequence goes on from JAODAL010026228.1 coordinate 40,952, forward strand.
CTGGGACGGATTTCAGCCCGGAATTCGCACCGTACTGCGCAAATTTCGGGTGAAATCCGTCCCAGTCATTACGGTAATGCACAGTTCTCAAAATATGGCGAGCGGGGAAAGAAGTGACATGTCAATTATCACGGCGGTATACGCTCCGGAATAATAATGTTTATGGGTCCGGCGAGCTACTGGCCTCCCTGCCCCGCTCCAGAGCACACGGCGTTATTGCGGGCGAAATCCGTCCCGCAATTACGCCGTGAATAAGCCGTGTGAACTCGGCCTAAAGGGTTATTCCCATCCCATTGATTAGCCTCAATTACCTTTGCCTACATATTTAAGGGAACCATTCTGTGTCTTATCAGTGACTGCAATCCCTGTAACCACACTTATACCAGTAAGGCTGTCAATCACTGATAACGCCACCTACTAGTTTGACAGAATCTTTCCAAAACTATGTATATCAATCTGCTCAGCATTTTCTGTTCTGTAATATGCTGTCAGCAGATCTACCAGTATTTGCAATGTAACAGGTTCGTTTTGAAGACTATTACCAAATATATTGCTGTTCTGATTTTGCTATATTTCAGAGTTAGAGCAGTTTTTATTTCATGCTTGTTTACAGAAGGTTTCCTAGGCTGTTGATCACCTCCATCTGCTCCAGCAGCCCTGGCCAGGATGGCGACGTCAATCCCTCCTGTGTCTTATCAGCAGCACATTAGTTTTTTTTTAATCTTCCATACTGACAAGCTTTAACCCTTTAGAAGTCCATGGCCTTGTACCCTGCTGCTAAAACCTCTGCATCACCAATGTCTCACTAACAGTCTCAGCTAGGAATAGCAGGGTTGAAATATTGCTCACTGTTTTAAAATTGGCCACACAGGAAGTGGGAGCCTGAAGCTGGCTGTGAAGAGCAGGCTCTGTGAAACCGCTAGATGGGAACACCTCTTTAATACTCTTTCCTTTCAAAATAACTTACCAGAATGGCCATAAGGGAATATGTCATAAACTGATACTGACTACACTCCGAAAATTGGTGACATATACTATAAAAAAAGAAGGCATGCATGTCAACACGCTGTGAGAACATCCCCTCAGGGCCTTATGTATGAAAACTGTCTGTCAGTTAGACTGTCTTTGTTACTAAAACCAACCAATCAGAGCTCAATTTCTTTTTCCCAAAGCTATATCTAAAATGAAAGCTAAGCTCTGATTAATTGCTATGGGCAACAAAAAAAAAGTCTTCCTACTAGACACTTTCATACATAAGGCCCTAAAAATGTCAAAAGGGTTACACTGACCTGATGGAGGACATAAGCACCTCCTCCTTGCCGGGCTGGAATACCTTAGTATAATAAAAAAAAGGGTATGGACTAGACAAGGAGACTGCACCATTTCATACAACGGTATCCTACAGGAACTCCACATATGAACATTATCACCGGAGCTTCCCCAGGCACAGATATGGTTACACCTCACTAAATATTGCTGAAGAGGTGTCCAGGACAAACCTTTCCCTTCCTGCTGCCGCTCCTACAGCAGCAACAGTGCCCCTTCCTTCTAGGCAGTGCAGTGTTCGGCTATGTTCACACGGCTTAATTGCGGGCCGTAATTACGCCCCGCAATTACGCCGTGTGGACGGGGGCGGGGTAGGAGCGGGGGAGTGAGCGGGGGGCCGGCACTTCACCGGCCCATTGACTTGAATTGCCAGCGGCGCGTATACGCCGCTAGTGATTCACATGTCAATTATCTCCCCGCCCGGCAGATTCACCGGGCGGGGAGAGGAGACGTAATCCATAGTTCTCTAGGAGAACCTTGGATTACCGTAATGAATGGGCCGTTTTCGGCCCGTAATTGCCGCACTTCGGCGCGTAATTACGGACCGAAATACGGCCCATTTTAAGCCGTGTGAACATGCCTTTCGAGATTCTCTCTCTCTGCACTCCTCGTACTGCCTTCAGAAGGACCTTGGATGTATTTGGGGTGCAGCCAGAGTAGCTGGCCTGTGGTTAGCATGCTACAATGCCACACTCAATGACTTCTAAGCAGCTCACAGAGGGCCTCTGGAATGGGTTTGGCTGGCTCCTGGCATGGCTGAAGAGAGTAGTATACAGCCACAGTGGTCCCACTGACTAAGACACAACTGGCTTTTTTCAGCTACTATTAGGCTATGTTGACACGGCTTAAAATAGGACGTATCTTGCCCCGTATTTCGTGTAGTACTGCGCTAAATACGTCCCAGTCATTACGGTCATCCACAGTTCTCATAGAAAACTATGGATTACATCTCCTCTCCCCGCTCGCACAATACGCCGAGCGGGGAGAGAAGTGACATGTCAATTATTCACAGCGTATACGCGCCGTAAATAATGTCTATGAGGCCGCCCCTGCCCTGCCCCCGCTCCCAAGCACACGGCGTAATTGCGGGCGAAATACGTCACGCCGTGAATAAACCGTGTGAACCCTGCCTTAGCGTTCGTTCACATGACGTATATGCGGGATGTACTTGGGCACGTCATCACGCTGCAACGCGTCCGAAGTAAAATCATAGCACTCAGCTATATTCCCCAGTGTGTGCTGTGTGCCCGTAAAAAGAAGTGACATATTACTTATTTCGGGCAAGTAGATGGCAGGGAAAACAAAAGTTAATAGGAGGGCGGGCTGTTGTGCTGTTGAAAGTACGTGCTGGCCAGTGCGTACTTTCAACAGCAGGGCACGCATAGCTACCCATTTACCCTTTCTACTTACCAAGCATGCTCCAGTGACATGTCAGTATTTGGACAGTTCTTCCGTCCCTAGGGATGCCAGTGGGAAAGAAATCCGAGAGATTTGGAGCCACATCAGTGGTAAAGGACAAAGGAACAAATGGTAAAACAGGGGACCAGTGGTCCAAAGCTAGGAGCATCCCTGCCCCACCCCTACTGCTGCCAGGGGACCCCAGGTACCCTTACCACCAGGAGATTCACTGTCCGGGACATTTCCTTAGCCAATGTCGCAGAAAGAAGAAGGGGGCTGTAGGCCTATACAGTGGGATATGTCTTAGCCTTCTGTTGGAGGTGACAGAAGCTTCTAATTTGAACCGAAATTTATTTTAATAATTAAAATAACTAAAGGAAAACTTGTTACTAAACTTAAATACTAAAGAATAAAGATTTGGGAAATATACTAGTGCTAAAAAGCAACTACAAAATGAGGTAAATAAGGTGCTAGGGCCTTTGGACGCTGCTTAGCGAGAAACGCGTAGTCCATCTAGTTTTTCATCTCTTGTTATGTCCTAATTAAACTTTTGTTCCTTTTAATAAGTAGCCTTAGCGCCTTATATACTATATCTGATTTTGTAGTTGCTTTTTAGCACTAATATATTTCCCTTATCTTTACTCCAGAGCCCATTTGCGGCAGCACAGAAGGAGGAGAGGCGGCTGCAGAGACTACCACCGACAGGCTTGTGGAGAGTTGCGCCTCCTTGCACAACATCACCAGGTTCGGGCAATACTGACCAAAAATTATTCAGCTGTCCACTCTGCACGAGGGTCTTGTGTATTGTTTTTCACCATACAGCAAAAAATAAAAAATACATCTTTTATCCAGCATCCAAACATATGAAAAACATTGGGTATTTTCCCACGGTTTTTTTTGGGACAGATTTCTTCCGTTTTTGCCCCGTATGGGAAAAACAGCTAAATCCGTCCCAACTTTTACGGTAATCCCATTTTCCATAAAAAAAACTATGGATTCCGCTCCTCCCCCCCGTATTTCGCGAGGGGGGAAAAAAGTGACATTTAATTATCCCGGGGGATGTGCCGTGGATAAAAAATGTTTGGGGGGCCGGGCGAGCTCCCGGGGCCCCCCGCCCCCGCTCACACGTAATTGGGGGCAAAATCCTCCCCGAAAATTACGCTGACAAAAACCCGTGTGAACATACCTTGAAAGCCCTTTTTGAAAAACATTCAAAAAAAAGCAGATGTATTTTGGCATCCCTTTTTTGGTATCTGCTTTTTTTTTAAACCCGATTGTCAAAAAAATATATCTAAAACCGGGAAAAATTTTATGTACACGTTCAGGTAAGTCGTGTACGTCATGTTCCTTACTCATGCACGGATGAAGGGGCTGATGCGACTCATACGTGACTTGATTTGCTGTAGTTTTGGGCCTCTTTGGACAGGATGAATATACCAGGCTGACCAGACCGATTCTGTCCACCATCATACATGCAGTAAAAAAAGTAGATAGTCTATAAAATCCTCTGTATAATCCCATATTTAACCCCTTACTCAGCGAGTGAACATGTATTACAGAACGCTACGGTCTTGTACACTTACCGGGTAATTGATGTCTCCACAATCAGTGAGTCTGAATGACTGGTGTTCAGGGAAATTGCTTGGATCATCATTGAACAGCAAAAGAACTTGATCAGAGCCCCTGCCAACAAAATCATCCACCAGGACATTTCCAACCTGTTGCCAGATAGCAGCCGTCTGTAATGATAAAAATGCATCTTACATTGATTACAATGGGTGCGGGATTCCACGCTTCCCTCTCATCGATCTTGTGACAGGTAAGCCCCCACAAGGTTTTTTTTCTTTTTAGTGCTTAAAGGAAATGGGGTCCCCAAATTTTTTTTTTTTTTTTTATTTTTAAAAAAACAAGACCCTTTTTTCCATATTCTTTTCTATTTTTTTTGCCGTTTTTTTTTTTAAAATTTAGATTCGCAATTCGGTTGTCTGTAATCTTAGGGGGGCGGCCATCTTTCCTGCACTGTTTTTAAAACAGCTTTTTAGAGAGACTTTACAGCAGCTTATGCACAAAGGAGCCTTGAGACTGTTTCAGCCCAATGACTTCTAAAGGAATTTTTTCTATCAGCTCTTGACCTGGGAAGAATTTCGTGTGCAGCCCCCCCCGCCTTGTAATGATCAGATTTCGGGGGGCTGGGGGGGGCGGGCGCACTAGAACCGTACAAAACTACAGAGTTATAGGTTCAGTACAGCATTTCTAGGTGCATTACTGCTGGAACAGGTAAACCACTTTCAAAGTCGTATACCTGAGCCGAATGTAAAGTTAGCACTAGAATGCCCTGATTTAGACCTGCAGTAGACCGTTTTTAAAATTGGGCAATTTAGTCTATTATTTTGACAGGAAATTTGGCATTTAAATGGCAAATTTCATACATGCCGCCCTAAATGTGGCTCTATTTACAGCGTTCTTTTGGCCTCTGTGGGGATATCACTAGATACCGCCAAAGTGAGTAAGGAAAAAAAAAGCTACAGGGGCCGTTTAAATGTATGGCATCTATAAGAGCAGGTCCACGACAACCAAGCCCTGACCTTAAAAATTGTCCATAAAGACATTATCACTTTTCCCAAAAAATAGGGGATAAATGTCTGATCGTGGGGTCCTGCTCTCAACCTTGATTGCTAAAAGTGGTCCCCCGCCCCCTGCTTTCCCCCGGGAGCGGGAAGGAGAGTTTAAATAGTTTAAAGTCTATGGGAGAAAGAGAAGCTGACACAACAGATGTAGGAAACCAAAAGCGACGAACTGTTTTTACTATATACCCCACTAGATCATAACTAGCTATAATATCGTATCTTATATAATATAGTATTACCGCTTGTCCTGATTAATGTAATTTATGATGTGGGTCAGAAAATTGGGAGGTCCCCCCACTTTCCCCAGGTCCATAGGCATGAACAATAAAATTGACTCAAAGTTTAATAACTTTTAAATCTTCCTTTATTCATATATATATACAGCCAAACTTTTTCAGTTTTCAGGTTTGTATTAAACAAAAGAACCCGTAAAATCGGCGGGTTCCAAAACAAAGGAAATACCTTTAAAAGCGCTCTGCGGTGTTCAGTTAGTTTGGGTAGCTTGGACAAACCAGGGGAACGCTGCAACGGGTGCAACTTTGGGGAACTCCCCAAAAAGTTGAAAAAAGGGGGGGGGAGTTCCCTCGAAACGTTGATCCTGCAGCGTTGCCGGTTTGTCCAACTACCCGAATTTTAAATGAACGCCGCAGTTAGTTGCCAATTTTGAAACGAAAAAGCAGGGGAAAAATTTGCATGGACACCCCACTTGTCGGTGTTCCACGCCCCTTCAAAAAGCCACACCACTCCACCAACGCAAACGGGCTTTGGAAGAAAGCCAGGTAATGCCCTTTTTCCGGTAGTAGCCCCCCATAACCGGTGTGCCCTTAAAAGGCGTAAAAGCCCCCCCGCAGCCAGGTAATGCCCCCTGTACCAGGGAGAGGCCCCCCTGTAGCCAGGGAGAGGCCCCCCCTTTTTTAGCCAGGTAATGCCCCCTCTTGGCCCGGAAGCAAAATTTTAGCCGGTGATGCCCCCCTTTGTTTGCCAGGTAAAGCCCCTTGTTGCTAGTTAGATGCCCTCTTTGTTTGCCAGGTAGTGCCCCTCTGTGCCAGTAAGCCCCTTGTGCAGGGAGATCCCCCATTTTTGCTGTTAGATCCCTCTTTGTTAGCCAGGTAGCCCCCCTGTTTGCCAGGGAGATGCCCCATTGTTAGCCAGGTAGATGCCCCCCCTTTTTTAGCTGGTATGCCCCCTCTGTTGCCAGGGAGACCCCCCCCCCATTGAACCGGTAGTGTCCCCTTTTGCCAGGGAGATCCCCCATTGTAGCCAGGTAGTTTCCCCTCTGTTGCCAGGGAACCCCCCCATTGTAGCCAGGGGTGTCCCCCCCTGTTCCCGTAGACCGCCCCATTTTGTCAGGGGAGCCCCCCTATAAAAAAAAAAAAAGCCACTTACCCACCCGCTCCTGCAGCTCCGACTCTCCCGGGAGACTGAGCATCCGCGTCGCAGGGGGGGTGAGTGCAAAAGCGCGTCACTCCCCCTGCGACACTGGGGAAGTAAAAGCCGGGACCGGCGCTTACATACAGGGGAAAAGGGGGAGGGGAACGATCCCCCCCGCCTCCCATTTAAATGCTGACTGACTGTGCGGGGCTTCCCCCCTGTGGACGGCCCGGGGGGCGCCAGAGTAGCGCACCAGCCACCTGTCGCCGCGGGTTCATTTAAAAACCCCCGCTGCCCGTGGGAGGAAGCCAACTCTGCCGGGATGCGGGGGGGCCCCCATTAGCGGGACCCCCCCCGGGCCCAAAAGCCGGAAGTTGGGTGATTTTGTTAAGGTATTTACCTATGTCTTGTGAACCACGCTACGATTGTTACTGCTGTAACTCTTGTTTAATACAAAGCCTGAAAACTGAAATAGTTTGGCTGTATATATATATGGAATAAAGGAAGATTTATAGTTATTAAACTATTGGGTCTAATATACTTGTTGCATGCCTATGGACTCTTATGATACTCATTTTGTGAAGCTCTCTTAACCTGGTCACATATTAGTTGGTTGATCACTCTTTCAGCAGACAGTATTCTCTCTGTATCACCCTACACAAGCATGCTCAGCTCAGCAGAGTGCGCATGTGTTCTGATTGGAATAAGTCAGTGACAGACTCCTCTAGTCTTAACTTTTTTTCTCCTTACAAAGGATTGAGTATGTTGAAAACCAACTGCCCGATCCTTATAGGTTCCTGATACATATTCCATGGTCCCACCAACATTAATGTAAGGTGTATGGTCAGTTTAAAGGGGTTTTGCTATCTTGTAAAATCCTCCCTAAAGTCAGTGGGGAGGTGGCCACACTTGCACAACTCTTGTCCCATTAATTTCTATGAAAGTTCTGAATACGTGCTTGACTGTATCCAGAACTACTATAGAAATGGCACAAGCGAGGCCATCTCCCTGTTCACAGCATGTAAACCCTCTTTATCTCTTACTGCCTAGTACGTCAGAGCATAGGACATTATTGCAGTCAGTTCTTTAAAGTATTGCAATTTTATATCCATATATTCATAGGCAGCGCAGTGTTGGTTCACATGTAGCTTGTCTGCTAAGGCTATGTTCACACGGCGTCATTGCGGGGCCTAGAGTACGCCCCCCCTGTCCGCCGGGGGTTCGGGAGGCGTACTGATACGCGCGTACGCCGGCGGCGAGGGGGGGGGGGGAGGAGGGGTGGCGTGAGCCCGCCAGCCCCATAGACTGTCATTACTCGCGTTGAATATTTGCCGCAAGTAATTGACATGTCACTTATCTCCTCTATCGTATTGTACGAGTGGGTAGAGGAGGCGTAATCCATAGTTCTCTATGAGGACTGTGGATTACCGTAATTTCGGGGTGATTCGTGCTCGTATTAGAGCGCAAATATGACGCAAAATGCGCACCGAAATTACATCGTGTGAACACAACCTATTAGGTAACCTAAAAAGCGTATGAGTCATATTCTTTAGCCAAATGATGTGCTCTAAACAGCAGCCCCTGTATACAAGACATCATTGCCAACTTTTTAAAAATGATTTTTAAAAACATCTTTCAATGTAGCCCTGCCCCAATAAAGACATCCAGAGGAGTCATTACTAACAGTGCCAGAAATAGGGCTCCACCACCTTAGAACACTTCCAGGAGGTCATGTCACCAAAATGAGCCACTCTTGTCAGGATTCCTCCTGTGTTGATTGGTTATAGGGTTTGTCCAGTTTAATAAAGAGGTGCTTCTGCCCAAAAAAAATGTAAAAAACACTTCTCCGCACCTTATTTGCCATCTATTTTTCCTGCGCCGGCTATACTTGGTGTTGTGTTTACTTTCTTCTTACTTTGAACGCGGCGTCACTGCTGCACTTTCTGATTGGCTGCTTCGGTGATATCCCAGTCGAAAAAAGAAGAAAGTTAACAGAAGACTGGGCAGAGGCAGCGCTAACAGAGGTGAGGAGGAAGATATAGGTATAGGCTTTTTTCATTTTACTGGGCACCAGTAGCTAATTATTTATGTCTTAGATAAACTGGACAAACCCTTTTAAGGAGTAAAGGGGTTCTCTCACTACATTGATTCATCTTACCTCAGTCCTGTTTTCTTGGTTTCATTTTTAATTCAGGGACGTGTTTACTGGCTTCTACTAGGCTGCAGTAGAAGCCAGGTCGGTAGCTATAGCAACCAGTGCTGGCAGCCTCAGGAGAGATCAAACAGGTCCGTAGCTATAGCGACCTGAGGAGCTGATGCAGCCCATACAAGAGGGGATGTCTCAGAATAGGTAGGACACTGTTAATGGACATATATTGCAAAGTGACTTTTTTTTTGCAAGATCTTTAACATAAAAAGCAATCCTTGTAGTGAGACAACCCCTTTAATGAAAGTCCGGGAGATTTACCTGTCCTGAGGGATGACGTAGTATATTAGAATACTGTGCTCCAACCAAATATTCATCATTAGTAAAATGGATGATGCCTTTCTATAGTCTGAGAGGAGAGTAAAGGGGTTGTCCATTCTCTATTGTTTTTATTTCTTATGAATATAACAGAAAATCAATTAGACAATTTTCTAATATACACGTATTAAAATTTCTGCTTCTGTGCCTCTTTTATTCCAATACAAAAAGCCTCTATCTAGAAAAGATAATGGTACAGCCCAAATTCCTGTTCGCAGTAATGGCTGCTATGGAGTACTTGTATAGACTAAACGTAGTTTCAGTTCTGTGACCTCTTGGCAGTCAGTTAGCAGCAGGGTTATAGGACATCTATGAGGAAAACGAGTAAGAGGAATAATTATTGATAGTATGGTTATTCCAGCTGCTTCTTCCCTGTGTGTAGTTAGTAGTTGTATAACTGTTGTCTTTGTAGGTGATGTCTTGTTAATAAAGTTACACAACACACATATCTCTCCCTGGGTGATAACATGTTGATGTTAAAAAAGTTGTAACACACACATACACTACTCACAAAAAGTTAGGGATATTTGGTTTTTGGTTGAAATTTCAGGATGAACATAATGTTTTAAATGCGCTAAATGAGGCCATCTCTTAACCTTAGAATGCATATGTCCAACTGTTCAATGTTTCAGTACTTCTTGCACAACTTGCTGATGTCTAACATGGAGCTTAATGCAAAATTCACAAGTGTTTGATTCCTGAATCGTCCAAAAAATGTAGACGATCAATTTGAATTGGGGGTTATACAGTCCTCCTCATCATGCTGTTTACATTTTGACGTCATGAGACCAAGACAACACCTTACAACTGATCAGCAGTACTTCACCATTGCAAAGCTTCAAGCAGGAGGCTCTCAGGCGGATGTGGCCACTAAGCTTAGAGTGTCACAGAGTGTCATCAGCAGGTTGCAACAGAGATAGAGACTGAAATAGTCACAGAAAGGCAAAGAAGTGGACGCCCTTTGACTCCATCACACTGATGACCGCTTATGAATGGTCTGATGTGACACTTGTTTGCTTCTCACATCCCTTAAACATGCCTGGAGTTGTGTGGCATTCATCATTCGGTTCCGCTGGGCACTGTTTACAATGAAGCGGTAATCACTGTGTTCTAGAGCCAAAGGACAGCCGCTACTTTGCCTTTCTGTGACTCTTCCAGTCTCTCTGTATCTCTCTTGCAACCTGCTGATGACACTCTAAGCTCAGTGGCCACTTCTGTAGAAAAGCATCCAATTAGAAGCCTGGCAATGGTGAGGTACTGTGGATCAATTGTAAGGTGTTGTCTTGGTTTCATGATGTCAAAGTAAGAACAGCATGATGAGGAGGACTGTTTAAATCCCAATTCAAATTGTTTCCTTAAATGTATTGGTCAATTCAAACACTTGTGAATTTTGTCATTAAGCTCCTTGTTAGAGATCAGCAAGTTGTGCAAAAAGTACTGAAACACAGAATAGTTGGACATGTGCATTCTGAAGTCGAGATGGTCTCATTTAGTTCATTTAAAAAAAAAAAAAATTGAAGAAATTTTACGTTCATCCTAATATTTCAACCCAAAGTCAAATATCCCTAACTTTTTGTGAGTAGTTTATTCTCCCTGGCGTGACATTGTCATGTTGTAATGAATAAAGTCTACAATAAACAAAGCAAAAAGATAATTTGCGGCGCCTTCTCCACAGAAACTAAGACATGATAAGACGCTGCTGGAGGCAGTAATACTGGAGAAGTTCTACTCCTCAATCATCTACTGTTAGCTGGAAACCTGGGGTCACATGGCTGTTTATTCTACACAGGTACTCCATGGGAACCATTACTGTGGACAAAAATATGGGCTGTACCCTTTTTCTTTCTCCGATAGGAGGCCTACTGCATTAGGATAGGTTTAGAGGCAGAATTCTTAATACCCATACATTATAAAATTGTATGCTCTCCTATTATATACACTACCATTCAAAAGTTTGGGGTCAACCAGACAATTCTGTGGTTTCCCTGAAAACTCATACTTTTATTTATCAAATGAGTTGCAAAATGAATAGAAATATCGTCCAGACATTGACAAGGTTGGAAATAATGGTTTATATTTGAGATAATAATTTTCTACTTCACACTTTGCTTTCATCGCTCCCTTTGCAGCAATTCCAGCATTGCAGACCTTTGGCATTCTAGCTGTTAATTTGCTGAGGGAATCTGGAAAAATGTCAACCCCCTGCTTTCCCGAGCCCCCTACCACAAGTTGGATTGGCTTGATGGGCCCTTTTGCGTACCATACGGTCAAGCTGCTCCCACAACACTCAATGAGGTTGAGAACTGGTGACTGCGTGGCCACTCCATTACAGATAGAATACCAGCCGCCTGCTTCTTCCCTAAATAGTTCTTGCATAATTTGGAGGTGTGTTTGGGTCTTTTGTCCCTGTTACAGGATAAAAATTGGCTCCAAAAAAGCGCCCCCCACAGGGAAAGGGCCCATCGCTTAAAAATAAGTGATACCTTCCTTATTCAAAACCCCTTTTCCCTTTGTACAATCCCCACTTTACTACACCAAAGCAACCCCCAGGCATCACATTACCCCCCCATGCTTGAAGTTGGGCGTCAGGCACTTTCCAGCACTTTTCAGTTCTGCGTCTCACAAATGTTCTTCTATGGATCCAAACCCCTAAAATTTTGGTTCGTCCCCAGAAATTTTTTTTCCAATCTTCCCCTCTGCCCGATGTCTTTTTTTTAGCCCATAAAATCTTTCCTTTTATTAGTCGTCTCAGATAGGTTTTTCTTTGCCCTTGTCCTAAGGCCAGCTTCCCGGAAAATCCCCTTTCACTGTAGACAATTGACAGGCGTTTTGCGGTCATTTAATGAAGCTCCCAGTTAAGGCCCTGTAAAGGTGTCGATTTCCTCAAACTAGAGACTTAATGTACTTGTCTTGTTGTTCAGTTGTGCAGCGGGGCCCCCCACTTCTCTTTCTCCTCTGGTTAGAGCCTGTTTGTGTTCTCCTTGAAAGGGAGTAGACACACCGTTGTGGGAAAATCTTCAGTTTTTTTGGCAATTTCTCGCATGGAATAGCCTTATCTTCAGCACAAGATAACTGTCGAGTTTCACATGAAAGTTCTCTTTTTGGAATTTTACGGTTTAATCGACCTACAAATGAAAAGTTTTCAAGATTCTAATACTAAAAAGAAAGGTCAGTTTTATAGTTCCCCAATTCCCCGAACTGTTTTAGCTGTGCTAACATACTTGCACAAAGGGGTTTTTTAGGGGTGTTCAAAATAACCAATAGCTTTTTAACCCGTTGCAAACAAATTACCATAGAACACTAGAGTGATGGGTTTTTGGGGAAAAGGGCCCCCTATACACTTGTAGATATTGATTTACAACCCGAGTTGCACTAAATAGTCCCTTTACCACTTAAAATGTATAGAGTGGATTTTGATTCATTTTTAAAGTTTTCTTCATTGAGAAAAAACGCCCTTTTTTTTAAAAATAAGGAACTTTTAAGTGCCCAAAACTTTTTTAACGGTAGAGATATAATAAAAAAAAACTATAGAACTTTTAAAGCATTGACAACAACTGTTTAAAATTATAATATCATAATCCTTTTTCCCTCCATCTTTTTCCCTAATCCAAAAGGCATCCCAGAAAAGGGGGGAAGAAAAACACGCTTGTTGTCGGTTGTGTAAGCAACCTGTATCTTTGAAACGTTTTTAAGCGGGGAAACTGGCAACCTGCCCAGGGGGCTCCATTATGGAACCCAATCAATTGCTTCTGCTCGCTGTATTCTGAGGTCTCATATTCCCTTAACATTTTGCATCTTGCAAATTGGAGACATCGCAGACGTTGCGTATGCATGCGGAACAAACAGGATCCTGGCACGGCTTTTTTGACTGTCAAGGGGTAAAAAAAAACTCCTTTCCTTGATTTATTAGGGAAAGGGGAATTTTTTCAGCTTTCCATCCAATCTTACGGCTGTTATACCCCAAAAAACAAGTTCCTTCCTTCAAATTTCCAGCCCAAAGAAAACAAAACAAAATCGATTGGACCGTTTTTTAAACCTCTGCTGAAAATGAAACATAAAGGGTTTTTATGTTGTCTCCCAGAATGGGCGGGCCCTTAGCTATGCATAGATCTTCAATGGCTTCCGAGTCCACTTTGAACTTCAAAAAAGGTTCCAGTTTCATTAGAGTGGAGCAGCAGCACAATCAGCCTCGAAGAACCACTAGACTTTCTCTTACAAGTCCTTAGCAAAATGCATGGAAGTCTAATGCCGGATCTGGAATCGACCACGCAGCGAACGCGGGCAAGCTCCAGGACGGACTTGGTATAGATGGGATGTTGTACTCCCACCTGAGATGTCAACAAACTGTCCAGTCTCCGCATTAAACACCTTTCTCGAAAACACAAGAACATTGGTTTCTGCGGGCTTGATTTTTCTTTGCAGCAATTGAAACGTAATGACTTGTCCATTGTGGGCGACAAAATGTCCATTTTTACATATTAATTCCATTATTTTACTGATTGAATGTGGAATTTCAAAAGGTTTATCTGAAAAACAAACATATATCAGGTTTTAAAGGGGATGCCATAAGTAAAAGTGAAAAATGTTTAAAGGGGTTTGTCCCACTACATCAATTCATCTCACCTCAGTCCTGTTTTCTTGGTTTCACTTTGAAGTCAGGGGCGTGTTTACTGGTTTCTACTAGCTGCAGTAGAAGCCAGTCCTGTAGCTATAGCAACCAGTGCTGGCAGCCTATCAGGAGAGCTCAAACAGGTCTCTAGCTATAGCGACCTGAGGAGCTGATGCAGCCCATACAAGAGGGGATATCTTGAAATGGGTAGGACACTGTTAATGGACACATATTGCAAACTGACTTGTTTTTGCAAGATCTTTAACATAAAAAACAATCCCTGTAGTGAGACAACCCCTTTAAGTATTGACATGTTCTTAAAAAATGATCCAGTGATGACTTCTAACTCCTACTGTACTTACGTAGTATGGCACCGACTAGGGCCACATGTATGATAACTGTCTTGGCCTAAGACTTTCTTTGTTGCCCATAGCAACCAATCAGAGCACCCCTTTCATTTCATGTAGTGCACTGAAAAAATAAAAGGGATGCTCTGATGGGTTGCTATGGGCAACAAAGAAAGTCTTAGACCAAGACAGTTTTCATACATGTCCCTCTAGCTCAGGCATCCCCAAACTGCAGCCCTCCAGCTGTTGGGAAACTACAACTCCCATCATTCCCCTGTTATAGATTATATAAATGCATGATGGGAGTTGTAGCTTCCAACAGCTGGAGGGCCGCAGTTTGAGGATGCCTGCCCTAGCTAGTGTTTAAAGTGTATAGCATTGTGCACGTGTATAGCAGTGAGTCGAGTTCTGCTGGACACTCATGCTCAGTCACTCTCCTGACAGCCAGGTCTTTACCTTGTGATCCCCTGCTGCCTGCAGAGCAGCTCATAAATGACAGCTTTCTGCCCTGCCTGTAAGGAAAAGAGGCAACGCTTCCTCAGCAGAATGCCAGTATAGCCGAAGAGCCTCCCCCTGCAGAGAAGAAACTCTATGTTCAGGAATTCCGGCATGAAAATCATTTACCGGAAAACCCCTTTAAGGTTTGTTCATGGCACATGTATCTTAAAGGGGTTTTCCGGGACCATCTTTTTATTTGTTTGAGCTTAAAATTTTAAATTATTTTAAAACTTTTATTAAGACATTGTAATTAAAAATTATTTATTTGTTTCCCTTGCAAACCGGGAAAAACCCCCCCCTTTTTTCCTGCATCCCAATGGGTCCATCGACACATGGTTTTGCTTTAGGGACGTTTTGTCATCACTCAGTGGGTGTGTCAAACCCGGGCCCAGCTCAGGGGTGTGACTGACAGAGAAAAAACATGCTGCATACAGACTAATCGTCAGGTGTGACAGGACTGTAATCATTCATTACAGGTTGGAGGCTGCAAGCAGAAGATTTTACATTTTTTTTTTTTGGGGCTGAATGGCATTAGGACTTCTAAAACTTACCCCTCGAAGTCGGGGAAACAAAGGCCTCTGTTTTAAATTTTGAAGTGGTGCCAGGGTAAAGCGCCTTGAAACTCCCCCCTGACATCGCTGTGTGCAGGGAGGTGCACATCCTTTACAGAAGGGCAACTCTTTCCTTGAAAAAAATGGTTTGTTGTGGGGATTAAACGTCACCCACCTTTCTTTAATGTTAGATAGGTATCCAGTTACAGGATAGCTGGGTGTGCCCCCATTTACAGCAAGCAGAGTTACAATGATGGGATAGCTGTTTTTCCCGCTGTGGGGGATGTAACACACATACATAGATTATATAGACCAAATCATAATTTTGTAAAATGAATTAAAAAACTATTTGGGATGAGGGAAAAAATGTCTTTTTTCCAGTACAAAAATGATTGGGACTGTACTAAACCCCCCCGCGCGGACAACCAGGGAATGAACGGAGCGAGTGCGGGGGCAAGAGGAATCTAATGCAGTGCTATGGGGGTTTAGGGGGTAGAAAGTTTAGATGTAACTGCAAGGGATTCGGGGCTTGTAGGAAATAGCTCATGAAACTATACACTCCTAAAAGGAAAATTTCACTGACTTTATGATGAAAAAAAAGGCAAAAAGAGAAAAAGAAACCCAAAGGTAGGGAATATCGTTACTTTTCAATATAAATGCTGTTTATGGGTCCCCCATTAAACATTAAACCCAGATAACCCCCTTTAAAAAACCTTTAAGATAGGGTTTAAAAACCCTTAAAGGGGTTGTCGGCTACAAAGATCAGCTTTCAAAATTTAGAGAACACTAAAAGAAGAGTTTTTCAAAAATATTGCGTTGTTCTTTTTTTTTTTTAAAGGGGCTAAAGTGAAAAATTTTTTCACCCTTTTTTCCCCGGGTTCCCCCGTGCCATCTGGTACATCTCCCCCTGCTGTTTTTTTTTTTATTGTACAGGGGTGATGTCTTTACAAAGGGC